>JAIFZK010000131.1:217500-240000 GCA_027481765.1 Tenualosa thibaudeaui | reverse complement strand
GTGTGTGTGTGTGTGTGAGTGATGCATGTGTAGATGCATTGTGTGATGAGTGTGATGTGCTCGAGTCTTCAATCACCTCCTTATCTAAAGTCTTCAATGACCTCTTTATATGTCAATATTAATCCTATTGGATCTTAGAGTTGCCTTTAACACTATTGACTATGGGTTCCTACTATACAGGCTTGAATACATGATCAAAGATTCTGCCTTAGCCTGGTTCAAATCATACCTCTCTGGTTGCTACCAGCTTGTACATGCTCATAATGAATCATCATGCCACACCAAAGTAAAGTATGGTGTACCCCAAGGCTCAGTGTTAGGACCCTTGTTATTCTCCTGCTACATGCTACCTTTGGGATCTGTTATAAGGAGACATGGCATTACTGTATGCTCCTATGCAAAAGACACCCAGCTATACCTTTCCATGAAGTCTAATGACTGTATGCCAATTACTAAACTTAATACCTGCCTCTGAGACATTCAAACCTGGATGAGCACTAATTTCTTATGTTTAAACTCTGATAAAACTGAAGTTATGATAATAGGCCCTAAACAAATTGAATAACATTTTACCTCACCCCCACCTGCCTCACTCTCATTTAACACAAGAGTTAAAGACCTCGGGGTAATCACTGATCAGGACCTTTCCATGAATATCCTTTTATTCACCTACAAAATATTGCTAAGGTTAGAGAGTTCCTATCCTTTGAGGACGCAAAGAAATGAATACATGCATTTGTTACTAAATCTTGAGCCCATTAGCTTTTGTATTATTGCTAGGACTTTCATATAGCGTGTCCAATACATGGGTTTTGCGTATGGGTTTTCCAAGAACATACATATAATAGACATACATATAATAAATAATTATTAAAATATAATAAAAAATAAACAAGTGTGTCCCAGTGTCATGACATTGGATTTGATGTCTGTGGCCCTGGGTCTAATTAGGCGCCTGTCACTTTAAATTTCTCTCATGAACCTGATGACGCTACAGGACTTCAGTGAAACAGACTCTGTTTCTATGTAAGGGTTAGGTTAGGGTTAGGGTTAGGGTTAATCCATAGGGTTAGGGTTAGGGTTAATCCATAGGGTTAGGGTTAATCCATAAGGGTTAGGGTTAGGGTTAATCCATAGGGTTAGGGTTAGGGTTAATCCATAGGGTTAGGGTTAGGGTTAATCCATACTCTGTTTCTATGTAAGGGTTAATCCATAGGGTTATGGTTAGGGTTAATCCATCGGCTGCTGCAGATGTTGATAATGGTTTTTACTGCATCCATTTGAATAAATGTGTGTGAGTGTGTAAGTTAGGTGGAAGAAGTCTCTTTTAGTCGTTGAGAATGAGAGCAATGTGTGAGTGTGCGTGTGTGTGTGTGTGTGAATCAGGTGGAGGAATCTTTATTCCCTGGTGCTCTTTGAGTATGTGAGAATGAGTGTGTGTGTGTGTGTGTGTGTGTGTGAGTGTGTGAGTCAGGTGGAGGAATCTTTATTCCCTGGTGCTCTTTGAGTAGGTGAGAATGTGTGGGTGTGTGTGAGTGTGTGTGTGTATGTGTGTGTATGTGTGAGTGTGTGTGAGTGTGTGTGCATCAGGTGGAGGAATCTTTATTCCCTGGTGCTCTTTGAGTAGGTGAGAATGTGTGTGTGTGTGTGTGTGTGTGTGTGTGTGTGTGTGTGTGTGTGTGTGTGTGTGTGTGTGTGTGTGTGTGTGTGTGTGTGTGTGTGTGTGTGTGTGTGTGTGTGTGAGTGTGTGTGTGTGTGTGTGTGTGTGAGTCAGGTGGAGGAATCTTTATTCCCTGGTGCTCTTTGAGTAGGTAAGAATGAGTGAGAGACTCATCACAGCTCACAGGCCACTGAAGACATTTCCTTCTCTTTCAGTCTGAAACTCACACATGCACACACACACACACACAAACACACGCTTACAAACACACACACACACGCTTACACACACACACACACACACACACACACACACACACACACACACACACACACACACACACACACACTTACACGCTTACACACACACACGCTTACACACACCGTTTCTCTCTCCCTCAGACACACACCTCCTAGCACCCAGTTACACTCCTTGTGGACCCCATTTAATCTTGACTCCTCAGACGTGTGTACGAATGTGTTTGTGAGTGTTTATGTATGTATGTGTGTATCTGTTTGTGTGTGTGTGTGTGTGTGTTTGCTGTATCTTGGCTCTTGTCCAGTGTTTATAAATACTATGGGAGGAGACCACTCATTCAGTTCCTCTTCTGCTATGAGAACACGGGAAACTAGGTCGTTCAGATGCCTGTGTGTGTGTGTGTACCTGTGTATGTGTGTGTGTGTACCTGGGCCTTTAAAGCAATAGTCCAGAGTCAATCAGCCCTGTTGTTCAAGGCTACGGAGTGCTTTCGGTAAGAACAAGAATGAGATCATTCTCAAACACCAACCACCTAGCAAAACAGCAGCCAGCGCTAACTAATAAGGGGAAGGAAACAGCAGCCAATGCTAACTGATAAGGGGAACAGAGACCACCTAGCGAAACAGCAGCCAATGCTAACTGAGGGCAAGGAAACTTTGTTTCAGTTTCCTTTTTTCTGTGCCCTGTTACATGGCCTTTGCTGCTGGGTTACCCTACCTGTCTTAATTGTTTAACACCTGTGTTCTCTCACAATGGCTTGATAGTGTGCAGGTGTGTCCCTGAGGCAGAGCCCCATTCAGTTAGCATTAGATTTCAATTAGCATTAGCTTTCAATTAGCATTCTCATTCTTATTCCTACCGACAACACTCTGCTACCTCAGACAACACTCTGCTACCTCAAACAACACTCTGCTACGTCAAACAACACTCTGCTACCTCGAACAACACTCTGCTACCTCAAACAACACTCTGCTACCTCAAACAACACTCTGCTACCTCAAACAACACTCAGCTACCTCAAACAACACTCTGCTACCTCAAACAACACTCAGCTACCTCAAACAACACTCTGCTACCTCAAACAACACTCTGCTACCTCAAACAACACTCAGCTACCTCAAACAACACTCTGCTACCTCAAACAACACTCAGCTACCTCAAACAACACTCTGCTACCTCGAACAACACTCTGCTACCTCAAACAACACTCTGCTACCTCAAACAACACTCAGCTACCTCAAACAACACTCTGCTACCTCGAACAACACTCTGCTACCTCAAACAACACTCAGCTACGCCCCAGTCCCTCAGGAGCTCAAAGAGCCCCAGTCCCTCAGGAGCTCCAAGAGCCCCAGTCCCTTAAGGGCCCAGATCTGCAGTCCCTCAGGAGCTCCAGAACCCCTAGTCCCTCAGGAGCTCCAGGACCCCCAGTCCCTCAGGAGCTCCAGGAGCCCCAGTCCCTCAGGAGCTCCAGGAGCCCCAGTTCCTCAGGAGTCCCCCAGTGTCTGTATTGTGTTTCACTCAAATGAACAAAGAGACTCCAGACCTCTTTGAAAAAGGCAGATGGAACATGTGAAAAACAATCATTTGGAGTCTACGTACATGAGTGAAGTTCATCTACGTACTGCCCTGCCCAGTCATGTTCATTTGTTTTGATTTTGAATGTTATTAACTTCACTATTCACCTCACTCTTATCAGTTCAGTCACTCTGCTGCCTGTAGGAAGAAGAACCATCTCTGATACAACATGGACAGAATAGTGAACCATATCTGATACAACATGGACAGAATAGTGAACCATATCTGATACAACATGGACAGAATAGTGAACCATCTCTGATACAACATGGACAGAATAGTGAACCATCTCTGATACAACATGGACAGAATAGTGAACCATCTCTGATACAACATGGACAGAATAGTGAACCATATCTGATACAACATGGACAGAATAGTGAACCATCTCTGATACAACATGGACAGAATAGTGAACCATCTCTGATACAACATGGACAGAATAGTGAACCATCTCTGATACAACATGGACAGAATAGTGAACCAGCAGCTAACGTTAAGTTACTGGGGTGCAGGAAAATAAAACTGAATGAAACTTCTCAACTGTGTCTCAGTCTTCATATGGTCTTGGCATGCATTATGTCTATGGTAAAAGTAGAGGTTGGTTCAGCTGAAATAAAAAGTTGGTTTTCTCGCAGTGTGATTGGATACTCATCTAAGACAGGGCTTTCCCGCAAATTGATGTTGTGCATTAGGCAGGGTTTTCCAGTAATATGATTGGATGTTGGGCATAAGGGATGGTATTTCAGCAATGTGATTGGATGCTTGGTATAAGGTAGGAGTTCAGCAGAGGCTACAAATCCATCATGTTTGTTGATATGAATTTATTTATTTACAGTTGTTCACAAACGCTAAAACACTAAACTCCATTCTCTGAACCAAACCAAAATTTTCCAACTACAACACAATTACCATGGTTCTGCACTTTGATGTATAATGTTAATCATAGCCAGTAAAGGTAGAGTAAGAGGAGTGTGTGTAGAATATGAGCAGAGGAAAGGTTGAATAAGAGGAGTGTGTGAAGAATATATGGAAAGGCTCAGTGAAATTGAAGCAGTTGTGACCAAGTCGTCATGAAGTGGCCTTCAATATGTAGAATTTATGGAAAGTGGAGTTTGGATCCTTCAATATGTAGAATTTATGGAAAGTGGAGTTTGGATCCTTCAATATGTAGAATTTATGGAAAGTGGAGTTTGGATCCTTCAATATATAGAATTTATGGAAAGTGGAGTTTGGATCCTTCAATATGTAGAATTTATGGAAAGTGGAGTTTGGATCAAGGTTTTAGTTTTAAATATTTCAATTCAATTCAATTCAGTTTTATTTCTACAGCGCCTTTTACAATAGCATTGTCTCGTGGTGCTTCACAGAAGGAGCACCCAAGAGCAACTCCCTTATGTTCAGTTAGTCTAGGAAGAAACCTTGGGCAGATCCACGACTCAAGGGGCTAACCCAACTGCCAGGGGTCATGGAGAAAAATTACAATCAGTAGTAACCATGACAGACTACAAGTTGCCTATGGTTTTAGCTAAGGTTCATAATAGTTCATAATGGAGTATTATCCCACTTTTACATTACATGGTAGTCAGTCTATAGGTGGTTATCAGGAATTATGGCTGGACAATGTAGCAGTGGCCAGACATGGTGTTAAACTCAAAGGAATGAGATGGGTCATGGGGGTAACAATAAGGGTCCATTTGACAGTGTCATTGTGAGGGGCGTCAGTCACAAAGTCTCAGGGAAGGGGAGTGGGTCCTGGCATTGGGTGTCCAGGAAGGGCCTCATTTGCTGCATCATAAATAATGAGCCCTTTCTGCAACTACATATCCTTAGTGCAGTGTTATTCCGTTTGCAATGTAGTGTTTCATGACTGCTAAGCAGCGCTACATTTTTTAGTGACCTGTGTGTACAATATGAGAAAGTGTTTACTTCTGAGCACAGTTACAACTGTTTTGAGGTGATTATTGAATTTAGTAAGAAGAATGTATAGGGTTTGGATTTGTGTTAACAGTGTGTGTGTGTGTGTGTGTGTGTGTGTGTGTGTGTGTGTGTGTGTGTGTGTGTGTGTGTGTGTGTGTGTGTGTGTGTGTGTGTGTGTGTGTGTGTGTGTGAAAGAGAAGGGGAAGAGATGAGGGTTTGTCTCATTTTCTGTGTTCTGTTTGTTTTTGGATTAGAAATAAACTTCCCCCAACTTATTTGTTGTTCTTCAGAGGACATTAGGACACATGACAGAGAGGGAGGGAGGGAGGGAGAGAGAGAGGGAGGGAGGGAGAGAGAGAGGGGGCAAAGAGAGAGAGAGAGAGAGAGAAGGAGGGAAGGAGAGAAGGAGAGAGAGAGAGAGGGAGGGAGGGAGAGAGGGAGGGAGAGGGAGGGAGGAAGGGAGGGAGAGAAAGAGAGAGAAAGAGAGGGAAGGAGAGGGAGAGAGAGGGAAGGAGAGAGAGAGGGAGAGAAAGAGAGGGAGAGAGAAAGAGAGGGAGAGAGAAAGAGAGAGAGAGCGAAAGAGAGAGGGAGAGAAAGAGAGCGAGAGAGAGAGGGAAGGAAGGAGAGAGTGTACATGTGTACATGAGAGAGTGCCTGGGAGACGGAATTATGGGAAAAAAAGAGAGATGGAAACTGTGTGTGTGTGTTTGTGTGTCTGTGTTATGTATATGCGTGTGTATATTGTGTATATGTGTGTGTGAGAGAGAGTTTATGAGTGTGTGTGTGTTGTGTTTGTGTGTGTGTGTGTGTGTGTGTGTGTGTGTGTGTGTGTGTGTGTGTGTGTGTCATAAAACTACAGTCCTCTGGGGACACAAAACATCACCATAGAAACAGAGAGTTGTGATGTCATAAACCATCTGCTAAAATGGAGAAAGACAGAATAGTGCTGTATGAAAGTAACAGCCATTAGAACTGTGTGTGTGTGTGTGTGTGTATGTGTGTGTGTGTGTGTGTGTGTGTGTGTGTGTGTGTGTGTGTGTGTGTGTGTGTGTGTGTGTGTGTGTGTGTGTGTGTGTGTGTGTGAGTGTGAGTGTGTGTGTGTGTGTGTGTGTGTGTGTGTGTGTGTGTGTGTGTGTGTGTGTGTGTGTGTGAGTGAGTGAGTGAGTGAGTGAGTGAGTGAGTGAGTGAGTGAGTGTGTGTGTGTGTGTGTGTGTGTGTGTGTGTGCGAAAGAAAGCAAGATGGGTTGCTGGTCAACCAGAGGTCCTGCTGGAGGGGATTAATCGATTTCAAAGTTCCACCCCCCTGCACACAAGGTTACTGGAACTCCAACACCATCTCTGCACACACACACACACACACACACACACACACACACACAAATGCACACACTTACACACCACAAGACACCAGTGCTGATTGAATATCATGAGTGAAAGTGTGTTTTTTTCAAGATCTGGAGTAACTACACAAAAAGCCTGATTTTCACAATGTGTGTTACAAAAACACACAGCTTGCAAACACCTTCATTCAGTCATCTTGACAAGAACACATCCAATCATCAATGTTCTCGCATGCAACTCAAGTCACTCCTGATGTGTGGAACAGTCTCACTCCTGATGTGTGGAACAGTCTCACTCCAGTCTCTCCAAGCAAAAACACAAAATGGTTCCACTGAAGAAGAACCACCTGTCTGCTGACATCCTGGGGAAGTTCTACCGCTGTGTGATAGAGAGCATGCTGACCAACTGTGTCACAGTCTGGTATGGGAATTGCTCTTTCACTGACTGCAAGTCACTGCAACCGGGCCCCCTCGTCCACAAGCTGATCAGCTGACACTAACTAGCAATTTTACACAAATAGCTGCACCAACGTGGTAGTTGCACTTGTCATGACACTTGGTGGCTGTCCAAATTTTTAAGGTCACTACAAAGGCTCAAACTCTCTGCCGTCCGCACCTTCATGAATGACAGGTCTGTGGATAATGACAGTAGTACAAGACCTTGCCTGTCAACCCATCAACCCACCCTTTCATTCTGATTGGGCCCATTGACGAAAGCAGCTCCAGTGATTGGCTGTGATTGATGACAGAAGAGCATTTTGACCCGCCCAAAGGGAGGAGTAAGGGAGGACGATATTTTGGTGACTTTTTTCATTTTTCGAAGTGATAAAATAGAATTATTCCAGCTGTTTTGACATGTTTTTGCGTGTTTATCGATTAAATATCTGTGATTTTTTTATACATTTCTGCTGGAAGTTCTTTCTTAAGGGAGGATCTTCCTCCCTTTCCTCAATGGAGGAGTCACCACTGAACTGTATATACGTATATGTGTTAATATATCAACACTCCTATATATCCTGTATATACACATATATTAATATATCAACACTCCTATATATCCTGTATATACATGTATTAATATATCAACACTCCTATATATCCTGTATATACATGTATTAATATATCAACACTCCTATATATCCTGTATATACACATATATTAATATATCAACACTCCTATATATCCTGTATATACATGTATTAATATATCAACACTCCTATATATCCTGTATATACATGTATTAATATATCAACACTCCTTTATATTTGCCCATATTACATCTGTATATCTGTACATCTGTAGATTTGCCTATGTACAGTAGAACATTTGTATATTAACATACTTTATTTGCACATTTGTCAATTTTGTCAATCAATACTAATTTATACCTAATCAATACTAATCTTTTACACTGCCCTTATCTGTACATACTGCACATACTGTACATATTGCACTTTCTGCTATTTGCACTTCTGATTAGATGCTAAACTGTTTTTCATTACTCTGTATTTATACATGTGTAATCACAATAAACTTGGATCTAATCTAATCTAATCTCAGATTAATGAATAAATAGATGAATCATACATTAATTTATATCTACGAACACATGATGCTATTAACAAACTGTGTGTGCAGTTTTATATACAGTCCATGGTGTGCAGTCAAATTTCAACCTGGCTGTCCTCCTCTCTCTTCATTGAGGGTGAGGAGTCCTTCTTCATCAAATCAAAATGTATCTCCTCGCCTTCATAAATACGCGGCTATCTGCCAGTCTTCAGCTGGTCACTTCCTGATCTTATGTTTTCAGTGCTAGATCTCTGGTCAGTGTTGAGGCTTTGGAAAAAAAGCGTTTGCTAAATGTATAAATGTTAATGTTAAAAAGAAACAAGGTTAGACGGGTGTAGCTTTCTGTCCAATTGCTGGTGAATAACGAACGTCAGAAAGAAATGTCCATGAATGCTGGTTTCCTAACTGAAAAAAGGTCGGTATGCTGATATGTTATTGTCTTCATGAGTTCATTCTTTAAAGATGGAGGAGGGAGAAAAAAGAGAGGATATAAACGAATAATCTCAGATCTAAGGGTTCTAAGGGTTCTAAGGGTTCTAAGGGTAAACTTGATCTGGAAATGCTGACAGAATAGGAAGAGAATAACAAAGGACTAGCTGATAGCCTCTTTAAACCCGTAAACAGCCTAAAGGATGTGTGTTATATGATGTTTTGACAATAAATATTTTAATAGCCCAGCATCAGCAGCCCTGCCCTGCCCAGATAGAACAGGTTTATTTCCAGTGAAAAAATCTGCCAAATCGCTGTAGAGAATAAAACCATTAAATGTCAATCAAACAAGTAGTGTGATACTTACTAATCAAATCAAACAAGTAGTGTGATACTTACTAATCAAATCAAACAAGTAGTGTGATACATACTAATCAAATGTGATATTTGGAACATCATATCCAAACAGGCTGAGTCAGTTTTTTTTGTTGCGCCCATCTACCCAATCCCACTGCATACACACACACACACACACACACACACACACACACACACACACACACACACACACACACACACACACACACACACACACACACACACACACACACATACACACACACATACACACACACACACACACACACACACACACAGATCTCTGTGCCCCCTGTTTCACCTCTGGCTCCTGGTAAGCCGTTGGCCCCGCCCCTACAGGAAGGAAAGAGGAAAGCCCCTCCCACATTTTGGGGTGAGGTGTGTAGCCATGACAACCAACACCTTCCACACCGATCAACATAACATTCTGATTACGCACTCACACACACACACACACACACACACTAGGGATGAGCAATATGACCACAGCTTCAGGTCACAACACAGGTCATGACATTGTCATAGTGATGGATCACAATATTCTGCAAATTCAATAAAAAACCAAACTACTCAACGTCTCATTATTTGACTTGTGTGTATTTGACAAACATCACATAAAGTGCTGTAAGCTTGTGTCAGCAAACTACCACAACCTCATCTTGTTTATGTTACTCAGTAAGACACTTTTAGAAACTGCACTGGCAAACACTGGCAAAAACAAAACTATGAGACTCCTCACGTCCTCAAACGACGATTTAGTTGAATGTCTTGATATGAAGATATTATTGAATATGTCTTGATATGAAGATATTATTGAATATGTCTTGATATGAAGATATTATTGAATATGTTGTTATGTGGAGG
This sequence comes from Tenualosa thibaudeaui, assembly GCA_027481765.1. Lineage (NCBI taxonomy): Eukaryota > Metazoa > Chordata > Actinopteri > Clupeiformes > Clupeidae > Tenualosa > Tenualosa thibaudeaui. The sequence goes on along the minus strand of JAIFZK010000131.1, from coordinate 230,004 downwards.
AAATATATGCATATGATTTACAATATGATACTGGTACAGCCTACACACACACACACACACACACACACACATGACATAACGGACAGGCACATTACAATGACACAGAGATATCTGTGTGTGCGTGTGTGGTATGTGTACGTGTTTAAGTGTGTGTGCATGTATGTGTGTGTGAGCTGATTATTGGTATTTGTGAAATGTGAAATTTCTGCATTCTTGGAGATGTTTCTCTATGTATCTTAGCTCTCTTTTACTGGAGAGACGGCCTCACACACACACACACACACACACACATGTAGGAACAGATACACCCAAATGCACACACACAAACACACACACATAGGCATACATACATACACATGCACATACGAACACACACACACACACACACACCCTTGGGTTTGTTCTGGTCTGCTATGACATCCTGTCTCTCCCCACCCTCCCTGTTCCTGCTTAAGAGTGAGACAAAACGGTGTGTGTGTGTGTGTGTGTGTCTAGCATTGTCTCACACACATACATACAAACACACACACACACTCTCTCTCTCTCTCTCTCTCTCATAAACACACTCACACTACTACTACTGATTGTGATGAATGTCCATGATGCTGTGTGAACACTGCAGCTGCTTCTTCCACCAACACACCCACACACACATTCACACAAGCACGCACACACACACACACACACACACACACACACACATTCACATACACCCACACCCACATTCACACACACACGCACGAACACACACACACAAACACATACGCCCACATACACAAATACACACACACACGCCCACATACACAAACACACACACACGCCCGCCCACGCACATCCACACGCTCACACACACACACACACATACACGAACACACACGCCCACATACACAAACACACACGCCCACATACACAAACACACACGCATGCACATGCCCACAACAAGCAGAGTTCAATTCACAGGTGGGCAAAAAACACAGGCAGGCACAAAGAGCTTTGGCAAAGCAGTGACATACAGAGAGCATCGCTCTGGGCGGACGGACGGGCGAGCGGGCGTATGCACACACACACACACACACGCGCACACACACACACACACGCACACACACACACATACACATACGCCCACATACACAAACATGATGACATGCAGAGAGCATCACCCTTTAGCCAATTGTGGATGTATGTATGTCAGTATAGGCTTAAGGTTTATGAGAGAGGGGATCAAAAAGGTTTTTGTTTTTTTTAACAGATTTCATAGAGATTGAAGTATTTCCTAGTTCATGAGAGTAGAGGACACCAATGTGTATGTTTTTTTTCTAGAAGTGTGCTACAAAATTACAAACTGGGTCTAAAGCAGTGAGTTGCGTTTTGCAAGAGCTGTGCTGTGCTGTGTGTTGTGTTTACAGTTTAGCAAAAATTGTTACAAAATTTCAAACTGAGTGTAAAGTGCTGATTGGGCGTTTAGTGAATAAATTGGCTACAAGTGTTAACAGTCTAACAGCGATGGTAACTTTCTGAATGGAGTCGGAGACAGAGCTCCTGGGTCATCCAAATGCCAGCAGTTCAGGTTTATTGTTTATCACTTCATAGGCAAGGCAACCGACACTAGAAGGAGTCCCACCACTAAACAAATAAGTTTACTAAACTCTCTCACACATTTCACTCATCAACACTACTACACAACTCACTCTTCTGACCTCTGATTAAACTGACTGAATGTTTACCCCAATCAATAGCCACACCCGTAATCGATAACTAACCTCTCTAATTCCCTTATTATTACCGCCCAGACCCCTCCCCCAATCCAAACCCAACACAACATTTTGACACATTCTATCATCCAGACACAGACACACACACGCGCGCACACACACACACACACACACGCGCACACACACACACACACACACACACACACACACACACACACACACACACACACACCAGAATCCAAATCATTTACACTTCTGGGAAGGTGGGCGTTATTGATCTGCTTCACGTAGTTGTTTTTGTGGTGCAAGGACTTGTGGGATGTTTCTAGCCTCCTTCAGCTCCATAGGGACCACCAGTGTGCTCTATGCTCCATAGGGACCACCAGTGTGCTCTATGCTCCATAGGGACCACCAGTGTGCTCTATGCTCCATAGGGACCACCACTGTGCTCTATGCTCCATAGGGACCACCAGTGTGCTCTATGCTCCAGAAGCTTTGACTAGTAATGAAGTATGTAGGGAATCTCAAAGGCCCTTAAATACTTAAATAATAGCTTAAAATGTTATTATTAATAACTTAAATGCTTAAATATTAAACACTTGCAGGTTTTATTGGAAACGGAGCTTTCCTGAGGGGAAAGTAGAGGGTTGGTCTCTAAAGACTGTTCACCAAGCCTTTATATACTGGATACATCGTCCCTGTGTGTGTGTGTGTGTGTGTGTGTGTGTGTGTGTGTGCACCAATTTGCCATCTTGCAAAGAATTTAATCCAGGATCAGTTCATGCTTTGAAGTAATTTTATCAATTCCATGCCTTTTTCTTATCAAACTGAGGCTGAATACTGAAATACTGTAAACCACCTATTAGAGTCTAACAAATGAGTTCAAACAGCCACTACTCCATCTCTTCTCTATTGGGGGCACAGAGCCTCATCCACATCACATTCAATATCCTCTCTTGCTAGGCATTATGGGAAAACCCTTCTTGCCTAATCCAGTCTTCCCATTCCTCTGCACCTGCGTCATTGCACTGCACTGCTGCGTCAACAAGGGCGTCTGCAGACACCACCCACCTGCATGCACTGAAGAACTCCACCCACCTGCATGCACTGAAGAACTCCACCCACCTGCATGCACTGAAGAACTCCACCCACCTGCATGCACTGAAGAACTCCACCCACCTGCATGCACTGAAGAACTCCACCCACCTGCATGCACTGAAGAACTCCACCCACCTGCATGCACTGAAGAACTCCACCCACCTGCATGCACTGAAGAACTCCACCCACCTGCATGCACTGAAGAACTTCTCGACGGGATTCAAAAATGGGTCAGGTGCATCATCATCATACGAGGCTGTGCTGCAAACTTACATTTCTGCATTTAGCATAAATATTTATGCTTTTATTCAAAGCGACATTTCTGCATTTAGCATAAATATTTATGCTTTTATTCAAAGTGACTTTTCTGCATTTAGCATAAATATTTATGCTTTTATTCAAAGTGACTTAGATTTTGTCAACTATCAACTACATCAGGGCCAGTCTCCCCTAGAGCCCTAGCTTAGGGTTAAGTGTCTTGCTCAAGGGAACAACGGTGGCAGCTGAGATTCAAACACACAACTACTAGCATGCTAGCTAGGTTCCTTGACCACTGTGCCACCACCCATGCTAATAGTTAGGGGTGGATGGTTTCTCTTAGTTACATCAATGGAGTTTGGACTGCTTGAATGACCCATGATAATTGTTTTGCAAAAAGTTGTGAAACAATCCAATTGAATTGAATTGAATTGAATTGACTTTTTTGCAAAACAATTACACTCTGAATACTGTAATTGTCCTGTCCCTGACCCTCTTTCCTCTTGTCCTGCTCAGCGCTGTGCTGCCATCTACTGATTCTGTGGAGTAATTACAACTTTAGATCCTAATTAGATTGGCACATGTTTCTAGAGCAGGGGTCTCCAACCTGTTTTACTCCAAGAGCTATTTTGACCAAATCAATGTGACTTAGACCCACTCTAGTATTTCACAGTGGTCTAGTATATCACATCCTGACAGACCTGGAGATGGTATGTTTGTATGTTTACATCCTTTCATCCCACCATCTTACAGGTGCAGAGCAAACACTCATCTTACACACACTCATCTTTCACACACTCATCTTACACATTTACGAAAACACTCATCTTACACACACTCATCTTACACACTTACGGTGCAGAGCACACACTCATCTTACACACACTCATCTTACACACACTCATCTTACACACTTACGGTGCAGAGCACACACTCATCTTACACACACTCATCTTACACACTTATGGTGCAGAGCACACACTCATCTTACACACACTCATCTTACACACTTACAGTGCAGAGCACACACTCATCTTACACACACTCATCTTACATACACTCATCTTACACACTTACAGTGCAGAGCACACACTCATCTTACACACACTCATCTTACACACACTCATCTTACACACTTACAGTGCAGAGCACACACTCATCTTACACACACTCATCTTACACACACTCATCTTACACACTTACAGTGCAGAGCACACACTCATCTTACACACACTCATCTTACACACTTACAGTGCAGAGCACACACTCATCTTACACACACTCATCTTACACACTTACAGTGCAGAGCACACACTCATCTTACACACACTCATCTTACACACTTACAAAAACACTCATCTTACACACCTACGGTGCAGAGCAAACACAGTGGAGATGGCATAAAAGTACAAAGATTGAACAGTGTGTGAGTGTGTGTGTGTGTTGGTGAAGGGGCAGTGTAGGGCAGTGTGCTGTGTATATTTTGGGATGGGGCTTACTGGTGTTGGCAGTGGTGGGGGGGGGGGGGGGGTGCAGAAAGGCAGGGCACACACACAAGGTCTTTGGGTTGATGGGTTGTGAAGAGGAATGGTATGTGTGGAGAGATGTATGACAGGTGTGTGTGTGTGTGTGTGTGTGTGAGGATGTTGTGAGTGCTGACGAGTGAATGTGTGCAAAGTCAGTATAGTAAGTGCTTTGGAGGATAGAAACCTTTGAGTCTCTCAGTTCTGGCCATGTGACTGCATAGGCATCTTCTCGATCTCAGTGGGATGGAACAGTCCTTCAGAATCTGTTGGGCCCTCAGAAGTACTTTGGAATCTTGCGGGGCAGGGAGTTGAGTTCTAAGAGAATACCAGATGCTGATGCTCCCTGTTAAAACACTCTCAACAGCTGAAGTAAATGGACTGCATTCATTTAGCGCTTTTCTACTCCTATGAGGACTCAAATCAATTTACAATGGAAGCCTCACATTTACCCACTCACACACCGACAGCAGAGGCTGCCATGTAAGTTGCCAACATGCTCACCGGGAGCAATCTGGGTTCAGTATCTTGCTCAAGCCTACTTTGATGGGGTCAGGCACAGATGGATGTAGAAACCTTGAATTTCCTGCTGACAAAGGAAGAAAAATCGTTGTCTGGACTTATTCAGAACATGTTGGGTGTTAATCCATATTAAGTCTACCAGACCTGTTCGATCCACTCAGTCTCAGTGGCTGAATGACTCTTCGCTCAATGTGAACCAACCTCTGAGCTGCTGAAAGGAAATAGCACAAAACTAATAATCCATCCGATCTATCACAAACCAGGAACTGCTATCATCCTTCTCATCCAGTGTCACCCCTGCAAAAAACACTTTACCACAACAAGATTCACAATGCCACTGACGCCCAGAAACTTCTCCACCTACAAATCTCTGCTAACCCCACCACCTCCACCTCCTGCAACCAACCTCATTTTGACTGTCAAAGTTGCAGAACTTAGTAGCTGGTTCTCTGACCCATCTACACAGATCCTGTCTCACCCCGCTTCATGTGTTCCACCTACGAGCCTCTCTAAACCAACTGCTCCTTTTTCTTCATTCACTTCTCCCTCAGAGGACGATGTGTCCAAGCTTCTCACAGACATCCTACTTCTTGTCCACTGGACCCTATTCCAACCCAGGCCAAAGGCCAAAGCTTCTCCCATTGAGACAGCAACCACACATGTGGTCAATGCTTCACTAACTAGGGGTTCATTTCCCACCGCCTTCAAACAAGCTCAGGTAACACCGCTGCTAAAATAAAAAAAACTCCCTCACTCCTACTCAAGCAGAGAACTACCGGCCTGTCTCTCTTCTTCCTTTTATTTCTAAAACTACTGAATGAACCGTCTTCAAACAGGTCACAAGGATCTGTGCTGGGGCCCCTTCTCTTTGCCCTGTATACCACCTCACTAGGTCCAATCATCCACTTAAATGGCTTCTCCTATTACTGCTATGCAGTATTACTGCTATACTGTATATCAGTACTCCGCTATCCAGCTACCAGGACTGCTAGCCTTCCGCGCCAGCAGGAATGCTACACTGTCAGGTAAAGCCAGGTGAGGTGGGCTATGCATCTACGTTAACAACGAATGGTGCAGGAATGCGGTGCTCGTTTCCAACTTCTGTTCGCCGCTAGCAAAATCATCACCACACGGCCCAACCAGAAACCATGGATGACTGCAGAGGTGAGGGCGCTAAGGGACGCTGCCTACAGGGCTGGGGAGGAGGAAGCCCTGAGGATAGCAAGAGCTGAGCTGCCCCGGGCCATCAAAACAGCAAAGCGCTCTCATGCTCAGAGAATCCACAACCACTTTGCAGACACTAACGACACACGACGCCTATGGCAGGGCATTCAAGCTATTACCAACTACAGGCCTGCCCCCTTTTCCTGTGGTGGTGATGACTCCCTGCCTGAGGCGCTAAACCAGTTCTATTCAAGGTTTGAGGAGGAGAACGACTCAGAGGTGAGAAAGGACACACCTCCCCCTAACGACCTGCTGCTGTGCCTGTCCACTTCTGAAGTGAGGAAGACCCTACTCAGAGTCAACCCACGGAAAGACGGAAAGCTGCTGGGCCGGACGGCATACCAGGCCGTGTGTTGAGGGCGTGTGCAGACCAACTGACAAACGTCCTCACAGATGTCTTCAACATCTCCCTAGCCACCACTGTCGTTCCCACCTGTTTCAAGACCACCACCATCATACCCGTTCCGAAGAAACCCACAGTGACCTGCCTCAATGACTACCGCCCAGTTGCACTGACATCCACCATCATGAAGTGCTTCAAAAGGCTGATAATGAGACACATCAAGTCACAACTACCAGCCACACTGGACCCAATGCAGTTTGCATACCACCCAAATTGCTCCACAGACGATGCCATCAACACTGCTATCCACCTGACTCTCTCTCATCTGGACCAAAAGGACGCATATGTCAGGATGCTGTTCATTGACTTCAGCTCAGCATTCAACACCATCATCCCTCAGCGGCTGATAACGAAATTAGGTGAACTTGGCCTGAACACAACCCTCTGCAACTGGATCCTGGACTTCCTGGTGGGCAGACCACAAGCAGTCAGGATCGGGAGCAAGACTTCCAGCACAACCATACTGAACACTGGAGCACCTCAAGGCTGCGTGCTCAGTCCACTGCTGTTCACACTCCTCACCCATGACTGTGCGGCAACGCACAACTCAAACCACATCATCAAGTTTGCTGATGACACTACCGTGGTGGGTCTGATCAGCGGAGGCAATGAGGCCCCGTACAGAGAAGAGGTGGCTCAGCTCAGCAACTGGTGCACCAACAACAACCTGTCCCTCAACGTGGACAAAACAAAAGAACTGGTCATCGACTTCAGGTGGTTGTTGCATCAACAACCTTCCAGTACAGATTGTCCAAAGTTTCTGGGCACACACATAACTGACGACCTCTCATGGACTCTCAACACCACACACATCACAAAGAAAGCCCAGCAGTGTCTGTACTTTCTGAGAAGACTGCGTAAAGCCCATCTCCCAACCTCCATCCTCACAACTTTCAACAGAGGGACGATTGAGAGCATCCTCAGCGGCGCCATCACAGCGTGGTTCGGCAACTGGATTGTGAGGACAGCCGAAAAGATCACTGGAGTCTCTCTGCCCCCCCTCTCAGACATCTACAGCACCCACTGTCTGCGGAAAGCCAAGAACATTACCAAAGACACTACCCATCCCTCCCAAGGACTATTCACCCTACTACCATCTGGCAGAAGGTTCTGCAGTATCACTCCCCGCACCTCCAGAATGGGGAAGAGCTTCTTCCCGCAGGCAGTCAGACTGCTGGACAACCTGTAGTGCAATTGGACTGGAATTTCTTAGTAACTCAGGATGCAAACCAGCGCGTCACTGCGCACTGCACCTTTATGCCCCCCGCACTTTCTTGCTGCCATCACTTATATTTATGTAAGAATAGTCTCTAGCTGGTATTATTTATATTTATATTGAACAGTCTTCATTTTACAAATCACACCACTAGCCACAGTGCTCTGCTAAAAGCCATGCCCTGTCTAGCGTGTTTGTTTTAGGTCACCTGTATTTTGACCTGCAAATTGTTTACAACTGTGTTGTAATGTATGTACATATGTGTACAAGAGTGTGCACGCGCGCATGTGTAGTTGTGTGTGTGGTGTGAGTGGGTGAGTGAATCTGTGTAGTCCCTCAATAGTGTATGTAGGCACTATTATGTATCTGTCTTGTCCATACTGTGTTTTAACAGTTACGTGTATCACCAATTGTTCCCTGTGAAACGTTGTCTCGTCTCACTATGTACTGTGTATATGGCTGAAACGACAATAAAATCCTACTTGACTTGACTTGATACCCAGCTTTTTCTTCCTTTCCGCCTGGTGACTCCACAGTATCAACAAGGATCTCTGACTGTCTTTCTGACATATCTGCATGGATGACCTTTGGATGACCTTAATCATGTTGCCTCTGTAGCTTGGTCATGCCATGTTTCTCTATTCAACATAACGATGATCAGGCTGTGCCTAACCCAACATGCAACCCAGCTTGTGGTACAGCATCTGCTAAATGCATAAATGTAAAATGTAAAAATGTAATGTGTCAGATGTCAGACCACCCACTCTAACCACTTGAACAGTTAGTGAGAAAGTCAAATATCCGGTGATACAGTGTGGGGTTCAGTCCCAGGGCCTTCATCTTTGTGATTAAGGTGAGGAGTACTATCCTGCTGCATGCTGAACTCAAGTCAATGAACAGCATTTTCTCCTTCCCCTCCTCCTGGTGAGTTAGGGTGGTGTGCAGGAGGTTTGTGATGACATCCTCTCTGGACCTGTTGGCTCTGCAGGCAATACTGGGGGTCTGCAGGAGCTTGGAAGGGATGAGCAGCCCCTTTTAAAACACTTCGTCATTGTAGACATCAGAGACACTGGGATGTAGTCATTTAGACATGATGGACTGGGGCTGCATCGCAGGTGGCAAGCTACTAGTAGCTCCTGAGCTAGCTGTTGGAGACCGCGGCTCTAGAGAGATCATGGCTCATTCTCCCATGGAAAGCTGCTCCATCTCCAATCACGGAATTGCTGACAGCAGTGTTGAAAGTCTGTAAAGTGGAATAGGCCACTAGGTGGCATTAGGCTTACCTTTTGAAGATAACACCAGTCAAACACCAGTCAAACTGTGATGCAAATTCATGCAAGCGGAGCAACATGTCTGGAAAAAAGTGATAATCTAAAATATGACGGAAAAAAAGTGATAATCTAAAATATGACGGAATGCAGTGGAAAGTACAGATGATAATGGAGCGGCTGTAGACAGACAGAATGACTATTTCTACTCAAGGAAGGTACAGATACTGTGTTACATTCCACCACTGTTGTGTGTGTGTGTGTGTGTGTGTATTAATACTTTACAGAGCGGCAGGACGACCATGGGGTGTAAGCAGCAGGTTTCTTTATTGGTTTGGAAAGTGAGGGCGTGGCTTATGTGCATATATGGGTGGGGCACCCGTGAATGTGGGTGGGGCACCAGTGAATGTGGGTGGGGCACCCGTGAATGTGGGTGGGGTATATGTGGTTGTAGGTGGGGTATATGTGGATGTGGGTGGGGTATATGTGGTTGTAGTTGGGGCATATGTGGGTGGGGCACATGTGGGTGTGGGTGGGGTATATGTGGGTGTGGGTGGGGTATATGTGGGTGTGGGTGGGGCACATGTGGGTGTGGGTGGGGCATTATAAGGTGGACTTGCATTTGCTGGAGCGTCTGAAAGAGTGACGCCGCTCATTCATCTCCTCTGAGACACTACCGTGGTGGGTCTGATCAGCGGAGGCAATGAGGCCCCGTACAGAGAAGAGGTGGCTCAGCTCAGCAACTGGTGCACCAACAACAACCTGTCCCTCAACGTGGACAAAACAAAAGAACTGGTCATCGACTTCAGGTGGTTGTTGCATCAACAACCTTCCAGTACAGATTGTCCAAAGTTTCTGGGCACACACATAACTGACGACCTCTCATGGACTCTCAACACCACACACATCACAAAGAAAGCCCAGCAGTGTCTGTACTTTCTGAGAAGACTGCGTAAAGCCCATCTCCCAACCTCCATCCTCACAACTTTCAACAGAGGGACGATTGAGAGCATCCTCAGCGGCGCCATCACAGCGTGGTTCGGCAACTGGATTGTGAGGACAGCCGAAAAGATCACTGGAGTCTCTCTGCCCCCCCTCTCAGACATCTACAGCACCCACTGTCTGCGGAAAGCCAAGAACATTACCAAAGACACTACCCATCCCTCCCAAGGACTATTCACCCTACTACCATCTGGCAGAAGGTTCTGCAGTATCACTCCCCGCACCTCCAGAATGGGGAAGAGCTTCTTCCCGCAGGCAGTCAGACTGCTGGACAACCTGTAGTGCAATTGGACTGGAATTTCTTAGTAACTCAGGATGCAAACCAGCGCGTCACAGCGCACTGCACCTTTATGCCCCCCGCACTTTCTTGCTGCCATCACTTATATTTATGTAAGAATAGTCTCTAGCTGTTATTATTTATATTTATATTGAACAGTCTTCATTTTACAAATCACACCACTAGCCACAGTGCTCTGCTAAAAGCCATGCCCTGTCTAGCGTGTTTGTTTTAGGTCACCTGTATTTTGACCTGCAAATTGTTTACAACTGTGTTGTAATGTATGTACATATGTGTACAAGAGTGTGCACGCGCGCATGTGTAGTTGTGTGTGTGGTGTGAGTGGGTGAGTGAATCTGTGTAGTCCCGCAATAGTGTATGTAGGCACTATTATGTATCTGTCTTGTCCATACTGTGTTTTAACAGTTACGTGTATCACCCATTGTTCCCTGTGAAACGTTGTCTCGCTCTCACTATGTACTGTGCATATGGCTGAAACGACAATAAAACCCTACTTGACTTGACTTGATACCCAGCTTTTTCTTCCTTTCCGCCTGGTGACTCCACAGTATCAACAAGGATCTCTGACTGTCTTTCTGACATATCTGCATGGATGACCTTTGGATGACCTTAATCATGTTGCCTCTGTAGCTTGGTCATGCCATGTTTCTCTATTCAACATAACGATGATCAGGCTGTGCCTAACCCAACATGCAACCCAGCTTGTGGTACAGCATCTGCTAAATGCATAAATGTAAAATGTAAAAATGTAATGTGTCAGATGTCAGACCACCCACTCTAACCACTTGAACAGTTAGTGAGAAAGTCAAATATCCGGTGATACAGTGTGGGGTTCAGTCCCAGGGCCTTCATCTTTGTGATTAAGGTGAGGAGTACTATCCTGCTGCATGCTGAACTCAAGTCAATGAACAGCATTTTCTCCTTCCCCTCCTCCTGGTGAGTTAGGGTGGTGTGCAGGAGGTTTGTGATGACATCCTCTCTGGACCTGTTGGCTCTGCAGGCAATACTGGGGGTCTGCAGGAGCTTGGAAGGGATGAGCAGCCCCTTTTAAAACACTTCGTCATTGTAGACATCAGAGACACTGGGATGTAGTCATTTAGACATGATGGACTGGGGCTGCATCGCAGGTGGCAAGCTACTAGTAGCTCCTGAGCTAGCTGTTGGAGACCGCGGCTCTAGAGAGATCATGGCTCATTCTCCCATGGAAAGCTGCTCCATCTCCAATCACGGAATTGCTGACAGCAGTGTTGAAAGTCTGTAAAGTGGAATAGGCCACTAGGTGGCATTAGGCTTACCTTTTGAAGATAACACCAGTCAAACACCAGTCAAACTGTGATGCAAATTCATGCAAGCGGAGCAACATGTCTGGAAAAAAGTGATAATCTAAAATATGACGGAAAAAAAGTGATAATCTAAAATATGACGGAATGCAGTGGAAAGTACAGATGATAATGGAGCGGCTGTAGACAGACAGAATGACTATTTCTACTCAAGGAAGGTACAGATACTGTGTTACATTCCACCACTGTTGTGTGTGTGTGTGTGTGTGTGTGTATTAATACTTTACAGAGCGGCAGGACGACCATGGGGTGTAAGCAGCAGGTTTCTTTATTGGTTTGGAAAGTGAGGGCGTGGCTTATGTGCATATATGGGTGGGGCATATGTGGATGTGGGTGGGGCACCCGTGAATGTGGGTGGGGTATATGTGGTTGTAGGTGGGGTATATGTGGATGTGGGTGGGGTATATGTGGTTGTAGTTGGGGCATATGTGGGTGGGGCACATGTGGGTGTGGGTGGGGTATATGTGGGTGTGGGTGGGGCACATGTGGGTGTGGGTGGGGCACATGTGGGTGTGGGTGGGGCATTATAAGGTGGACTTGCATTTGCTGGAGCGTCTGAAAGAGAGACGCCGCTCATTCATCTCCTCCTCTTGAATATAAATACAGGCCATGGCAAACATCTTAAACTCCTTATAGTTCA
>JAIFZK010000131.1:205000-212500 GCA_027481765.1 Tenualosa thibaudeaui | reverse complement strand
TATGCACTGCAAGTGTACTCTCAAAACCCTACAAAATATCCTATCAATCTAATCCACTGATAAACATTTTGTTTTTAAAAAATCTCTTAACAGTCAGAAGAACATATGACTGTGTCCAATTCATTCCACCACTGACACACTAGAAAAGAAAAGAGTCTGAAATATCCTGGCATTACACTACAGATCTGTGGTGCCTCAGTGGAGAGGGAGCAGTTTTAAATATCTTAGTAGTAGTTCACATCTATGAGGATGACATTGACCACCTCACATTTCTCCACTCTGGTGAAAAAGGCTGAATAGGAGGCTACGGAAGTTCAAGATTTCAAAGCAGCTACAGAAAACCTCCAATACTGTCGCTATAGAGTCTGTAATGGCTGGAAACATGGACTGGGAATTGTAACTCATGATGAGAGTACCCTGCACAGAGTAGTTCCCTGTGCTCAAAAAATCACCAAGACCACTCAGCCAGGGTTACAGGGCACATACACAAGGCATTGTAAGACAACCAGAATCCTCAAAGACACACACCACCCCAAAGGCTGCCCTCTGGAATGCACTTCCATTCTGTTAAGGCCAGGACTGAAAGACTCAGAAGAAGCTTCTTTCCCCACTTCCATTCTGTTAAGGCCAGGACTGAAAGACTCAGAAGAAGCTTCTTTCCCCAAACCATGCAGGCCATGAATACATCATTTAGCCCCAAATTTGATTTCTATTTAAGCATTACTCTATTTCTTTATGCTGATCCAGTAAGAGTTTTCTACTGTCCTGCACACCTGTCCTATTTTATATTATTCTATGCACACCTGTCCTGTCCTATCCTACCATATGCACACCTGTCCTATCCTACCATATGCACACCTGTCCAACCTGTCCAATTGGCCAAGTTTGTGCCAATTCTAATAGTGACCTAACTAACAGGTCTCTACAATAGATGCACAATAGTAACTTGTCCTTGTATATAGGTGAAACGTTTTTGAAAAAATAATCTTTGGCTGTTTGGCTGTTTCCCCATTCTGTGCTGGAGGTGTAAAATGGAAGAATAGTTTGTTTGCATGCTTTGCTTTATTGCATATCTAATGTACAATGCTTTCTAATCTGATTTAGTCTATTTAAATTAGCCTTTCTAATCTGATTTAGGCTATTTAAATTAGCCTTTCTAATCTGATTTAGGCTATTTAAATTAGCCTTTCTAATCTGATTTAGGCTATTTAAATTAGCCATAATGTGCACATATGAGTGATATGACACAATTGATGTTTGTATGCACATGCGATACATGTTTTTTCACTATGGCATCTTTCATGCAACAAATACCCAAATCACATTTGCTGGACGTTTGCAACATGATCTTTCATGCATGGCCTAGATGAAAGAATTGCTGCTGTGAGATGATGCCCTGGAAATGGGAAGGCCAGAAAAAGAACTAAACCAATGAAAAGCTGCCCCATTCAGAACCTAGCTGAGCTACAGCCAAGCTACTCAGAAATGCAGTTAAGCTAGTAGCTACTGCCCAACACTGTCTATCCTAGCCTACTCTATGCACACCTATGGACACCTGTCCTATCCTACTCTATGCACACCTATGGACACCTGTCCTAGCCTACTCTATGCACACCTATGGACACCTGTCCTATTACTCTATGCACACCTCTATCCTATCCTACTCTATGCACACCTGTCCTATTACTCTATGCACACCTGTCCTATTACTCTGTGCACACCTGTCCTATTACTCTGTGCACACCTGTCCTATTACTCTATGCACACCTCTATCCTATCCTACTCTATGCACACCTGTCCTATTACTCTGTGCACACCTGTCCTATTACTCTGTGCACACCTGTCCTATCGTACTCTATGCACACCTGTCCTATCCTATCCTACTCTATGCACACCTGTCCTATCCTATCCTACTCTATGCACACCTGTCCTATACTATCCTACTCTATGCACACCTGTCCTATCCTATCCTACTCTATGCACACCTGTCCCATGTGACTCTGTAGGGCTAGAGCATACCTGTCCTCTTGGACCTGTCCTCTGTATTCTTGGAATATCCTCCCTGTTCTCCTACAACGTGTGTGTGTGTGTGTGTGTGTGTGTGTGTGTGTGTGTGTGTGTGTGTGTGTGTGTGTGCAAGTGTGTGTGCAAGTGTGTGTGAGTGAGATTGTATGTGTGTGTGTGTGAGAGATGGGGTGCAGCCAGCAGGCTTACCAGACCGGATAGTTAACCTTATTCTACAAGGGATCTTTCCTACAGCAACATTTGAAATTATTTAGAACAATGTCATTAAACTGGAAATGGGCCTTTCATTGGGATTCATTTTAATCTTGTTTGATACAAAGGCCCTTTTCTGGGAGGTGGGGGTTGGCTAATTCACTGTTTTAATTCAGAATTAGACCTGCTCAGCATAATCCAACTCCTGGCACTAAAATATGTGTTCAGAGAGAGAGATTCTTTAACAACAAATGTGCGGTTTTCAGCTCAACTCAGCAACTAGGTTACTTAATTGGCTCACTGATGTGCCAGCTTCACGTTAACGTTTTACCAGACGCAAAGACTACATATCCTACATTGCATTTACGCACTGTACGCCAGTGACGTTGGCCGAACGTCTTCGTAGTAACCTGGCGGCCCGGCAGCGGCTGGGAGTGTAGGCAGGGGAGAGGTGGCCAGTTCGACGAGTTCAAGGTTTCCTCTGGGTGACAGCGCGCCTGCTTCAGTCAGTGGATTGAACAGGCGAAAAAGAATCTCCGGTCCTAGTGGCGGAAAGCCTTTTTTAACGGAGCCAAAATGCTGAATATGTGGAAAGTGAGGGAGTTGGTCGATAAAGCGTGAGTACTGCAGGTTTTAAAGCGCAGACAATCTTCATGTTTTGGGGGGATCTGAAGTTTGTACCTGTTTGAGAAAGACACGTACCCAGTATCTGACGTCACGTCGCTGTTTTCTGCTCAGGTGCTATGCTAAGCTAAGTCGCTAGCTGGTGGAAAGGAAAAAGTTTTGCCTTTCATATAATCGTCCTGTAGCTAAAGAGAAGTTGCACTGTTAAGTTGGTTAATGTAATAGTCTACAATCATTATCATGGACTTGACTAGGTTATGCGAGTTAGTTGGCGTTAGCGTAAATAAGCTAACGTTAATAGAAAGCAAGCTAACAACTGCTAACTTGTGACGTTTGCAAAGTATTGAAATTAGCTGGCTTGGTCTCCATCGAGCTACCATTGACAACAAACTTTACGAGAGCGACAGGGTTGTAACTCGCCACATTTTAAGGTTCGAAAGATAACTGGTAGTGTTGGTGTTCAAGATATATGTTTCAGTTTTATGAAACTACACTTTGCCCGCAGGCCAGTAGTGTTGTAATGTAACAATTAGCTAGCTTGAGTTGGCAGTCCGGCCCGTTGGGTCGGTGACATGTCATCAGATCAGACGTGCCTACGGGCACTACTACCTCGAGACAGATTGGGGCGGCCTCGGTTTGACAGTTCTGAAACTCTTTAAACGGAGGGGTTTTACTTGGCCGCACTCGTGAAGTACTTTTATCTTTAACAACCTGTCAACCAAGTCGTTAGCTCACTTCCGGCTACCAGTTGTTGTCCAGCGGTTGAAATGATCAAACGAAAACAGCGTCTCGCGCAGAGGCGCGTGGAGATTGGTTTAGTGCTTAAGTGCGGTTGGCACGAAGCTCCCGGTACACAAGACCGACCATGAGCGCTATTTAACGGCCGGTGAAGTGAAGCCCTGCTTTGTGCTCTTAGGTCACAGCCAGGTCAAACTCTTTGATCTGACTTCCGTGTTGAGGGAACAGCGGTAAAGTCACTTTAATAAGCGATATTACCTCTGTCTGTCTGTCTGTCTCCGTGGGCAGAGTTGATACTTGTGTTCGTTTGTTGGTGTGTTAAGTTGGAAAGATGGCATTGTCCCTGTGCAAGAAAGAGCACTTAAGCTTTCAAAGCTGTGTCAGCGGTACTACACGCACACAAACACACATGTGAGTAGGCAGTTTAGACATCAGGACATCCGTTTTACTGAGCCATCACATTGTAGATTACTGTGTGATGAAACTTCACTGACTGACTGCACATGTAAAAATGTATCCGGACTACACACACCACCACTCAGGACAATGTTCGCTCACACACACACACACAGACACACACACACACCACACTTTTATCTTTTATATTGGCATGCATGCACTCTCAACACACACACACACAGTATAAAGGCTCCATTCCCAAACACAGGCACAGACACTGTATCTGAATCAGGGGAACTGTGAAGGATTAAATGCAGACATTTAAAAATCTGAGTATTTAAGTGATTACTTTGTGACGCACAGATTCTTTAAAGATGGCATAGAATCAGTAGCGCTTTTACCTTGTCTTTGTTGAATAACAGATTGGAGAACACACAAAAAAATCCTAGATATTTTGAACCACGTTCCATATAAATGTCTTTGTTTGAAATATCTGTGAGAAATTGGGCCGGTCTGGACAAAAGGCCCAACAGATGTCATTTGGATCTCACTGCTTCCACACCTCCATGGCTTATAGCCCATGTGAATGCACAGCCCAGTAATGGTAAACTTGTGGCCAAAGGATGCTGTCATACTCACATTATATTAATCCAGTCATGGCTTTACAAATTTAGTTGAAACACTTCCATTTTCTTGTCTGCTGGGACAGAGCCAACAGTAGCAGATGTACCCAAGATTAACATCCAGACCTGAAGACTCCAGTCATTCCATTTATCCATTAGGAAAGAGTTTGTGTTTACTCTCGATTTATGATGCTGTAGCAAGAATTATGTCCAAATGGGCATTGTCTACTTGGTATGGAAGGGAAACTTTGTGTAAGCAAGTAGGCCTGATGGTAATGTTTGAAAAACCATTCTAAATAACTTCAGAAACATTTAAATTCAGTCAGTGTAAAGCATTTGTCTTTATCCTGGGAAAACCCATCCTGACCTGAGCGATTTGATTTCACTCGGCAGCTCAGTGTGGCCTCCAGGCCTATTTGCACTTGAATTTGTTTGCCTGAGATTTTCTACAGTATGAATAAATTAGGCTATCTATCTGTCTCTCTAGATAGGGAAGCAATCAAAATCAGGATTTTCCCTCTGACATAATGGAGGCGGTCTTCACACCCAGGCCTAAATCAAGAAACAACCAACAGAGGCATTTTGTTAAACATTTGTTTATCCCAGGTGAAGTGGGATAAACAAAGCGAAAGCCAGGCAAGTTAAGTCTATAAGGACACCAAATAGGTGCAGAACTGGCTGTTAAAATGCCACTGTCTTAAGTTAGTGTTTTGAAAGGGGACCCTGGGGTGAGATCCCTATAGGTTAGGGCTAGGTAGCCTCTAAAGCATTAGCCTACAGATTCCACCAAAGCTCCATTCTCTGTGTCATCACAGAACAAGGATCTATGTCACCTATAAGTCTCTCTCTCTCACACACACATGCACACACACACACATGCACACACACACACACACACATGCACACATGCACACACACCCCATCCCATCCTCACCTTTTCAGCCTGCCTCACACACACAAACACATTCTGCCTCTCTCTTTCTCTGTCTCACACACACACACACACACGTCCTACACTCACCTTTTCAGCCTGCCTCTCTCACACACACCCACACCCTCACCAGATCTACAACACAAAAACACTCTCCCACCCTCTCTCTCTGTCACACACACACACACACACACTCACACACTCTCCCTCTCTCACCTCACACACTGCCCCTGCCCCACCCTGCTTGGGCTGTGTGTGTGTGCTTTTGTCACACTGGTGGCCCTTCTTAGACAAACTGGTTTCACTCTCATCTCTGTGTGTGTGTGTGTGTGTGTTTTGGGATCCTGCCTCCCTCTCTTTCTGGCCACACCCTGAATGTGTATGACTGATTGATTTATGTGCATTGGGATTTTAGAGGCCTGGTAATGAGACACAGTCTGTGTAGGCTATGTGTGTGTGTGTCTGGACTGGCCTATATTTTTAGACATTTAATTAAGGATACAATTATAGGTCAGGAAGTGTGTGTGTGTGTGGGGGGGGTGTAACACTATGTGATGACATAAATGTGATGTTTGATGTGTGTGTGTGTGTGTGGTGTGACATTAATTGTGTGTGTTTGTGTGTGTGTGTGTTTGTGTTCCCAGGACCAATGTAGTGATGAACTACACTGAAATTGAGTCCAAGGTGCGGGAGGCCACTAATGACGACCCCTGGGGACCTTCAGGCCAGCAGATGGGAGAGATCGCCAGGTCTGTGTGTGTGTGTGTGTGTGTTTGTTTCTACAGTGGAACTTGTGTTTTTCATCCACATTTCCCTGTGTGAAAGTTTGTTTGCAGTGTTGGTCTCAGGCAAGGGCTACACCAGGACCATCAGAATTGCTTATCATAGTGAAGTGATTAAGTGATTAAGCCTCATTTGAAGTAGCGTCAATTTTAACACAAGGCTCTACACTAACTTAAGTTAGCCACATCTGCTTCTTGTTTACTTAAATGAGATTTAACTCAGCTGCAATATCTGCCCCTGCACTAGGCCTAAATAGGTAATTTAGGGATACCTGATTTGGTCACTGTGTCTGACAACAAATAGAGGCTGAGATGTTTTGCAAAGATTATAAGAACAGGTGGACGGGACCTGTTCTGGGCACTTGTGGTTCTGACTGATTGCATTCTCTGAGACATTGATTTATGAAGCCTGATGGTTAACCTACAACGGAGCAGGTTAGCTCAGAAGCATATGTTACCCCAGCAACTCAGCCGAAATTAGCCAGGATTGGTGTGTGTGTGTGTGTTTGTTTAGCCAGGATACATGGTTTGCTGGCCTGATAGAGTACCCCCCAGTTAACATTGCATCAAAATGTGTTTTTATTTTTTATTTTAAAATTGTACACTGTTGCATCTGGTTCTGTTAATAGTCACTCCACATGCAATGAGATCTCTTTACATTTCCTTTGACCCTTTGGAGAGCAACTCTTTTGAGATAGCTTGCCTGTAAATACTGTTACTCTAATGAGCTATATTACCTGTAGATACTGCTACTGTTACAAGCTAGCTTATGTATAGATGCTGCTACTGTTACAAGCTAGCTTACGTATAGATACTGCTACTGTTACAAGCTAGCTTATGTATAGATGCTGCTACTGTTACAAGCTAGCTTACGTATAGATACTGCTACTGTTACACTTACCTGTAGATACTGCTACTGTTACAAGCTAGCTTACATATAGATACTGCTACTGTTACAAGCTAGCTTACATATAGATACTGCTACTGTTACACTTACCTGTAGATACTGCTACTGTTACAAGCTAGCTTACGTATAGATACTGCTACTGTTACACTTACCTGTAGATACTGCTACTGTTACACTTACCTGTAGATACTGCTACTGTTATTAGTTGGCTTAGTTATGAGGTAGGTGTGTATGTGTATGCACATAGTAGGTTCATGTATGTTAATTGTGTGTGTGTGT
>JAIFZK010000131.1:197500-200000 GCA_027481765.1 Tenualosa thibaudeaui | reverse complement strand
GAGTGGCGGTCCGATGGAGTGATTAAGATGGTGGTGGATAGAGGAGTGGAGGTCCGATGGAGTGATTAAGATGGTGGTAGATAGAGGAGTGGCGGTCCGATGGAGTGATTAAGATGGTGGTGGATAGAGGAGTGGCGGTCCGATGGAGTGATTAAGATGGTGGTGGATAGAGGAGTGGAGGTCCGATGGAGTGATTAAGATGGTGGTGGATAGAGGAGTGGAGGTCCGATGGAGTGATTAAGATGGTGGTGGATAGAGGAGTGGAGGTCCGATGGAGTGATTAAGATGGTGGTGGATAGAGGAGTGGAGGTCCGATGGAGTGATTAAGATGGTGGTGGATAGAGGAGTGGAGGTCCGATGGAGTGATTAAGATGGTGGTGGATAGAGGAGTGGAGGCGTGATGGAGTGATTAAGATGGTGGTGGATAGAGGAGTGGAGGCGTGGCTAATGTTGGTCTCTGTTGCCTGTAGCGACACAGAGGAGGACAGGGGGCGGGGCCAGCAGAATGGCCAACCCAATAGGCGGGAGTTTAAGGACGAGGAGGAAACTGTGACAACCAAGAGTGTGCAGATTGTCCAGGCAACGGAAACCACAGCAACACGCAAGAAAGGAGGCGTGCCCTCCAAGAAGGTGGACCTGGGGGCGGCGGCCAAATACATTGGGGAGTCTCCAGTTCAGATCTCTCAGGTGTGAAGCCCTTTCACACACACACACACACACACACACACACACACACACACACACACAGACACTCTCACACCCCCTACTTCTCTCTCACTCACACATACACATACACACACACACATACAGATCTCACTCTCTCTCTCACACACACACACACCCACACACACACAAACACACACACAGAGACAGTCTCACGCCCTCTACTTCTCTCTCACTCACACATACACACACAGACACACACACACACACACACACACACACACACACACACACACACACAGTTTCACCTTGCACCCCTCAATCTTCATGCTCTCTTAAACCTATTTCTCATAATGCACCTGTGCAGACCCCTGCAGCTCCCAGCCAATCAGGAGGCGGACTTGTGGACCTTTTCAGCGTGGACTCCACCCCCACACCCAGCCAAACTACTCCAGCTAGCACAGGTATGAGACCACGTGTGTCACAGATGCACGCACACACACACACACACACACACCCTTCATATACAGATATTTTAGTAAACTGAAAGTAGGTAAATTTTGTCTGTACATGGAGTTTCAATCTGTCCTCTTTTACGTGTGTGTGTGTGTGTGTGTGTGTGTGTGTGTGTGTATAGATCTTTTTGCAGATTTCTCCTCTGCTGCAGCCTCTGCAAGTCTCTCTTCAGGCCCTGGTAAACCCATCTCAGACACACACAAACACAATCAGATACCCTGGATATGTTGTTTTTTGAACTATATTTAGTCTGTGTGTGTCTGTCTGTCTGTCTGTCTGTCTGTGTGTGTGTGTGTGTGTGTGTGTGTGTGTGTGTGTGTGTGTGTGTGTGTGTGTGTGTGTGTGTGTGTGTGTGTGTGTGTGTGTGTGTGTGTGTGTGTGTGTGTGTGTGTGTGTGTGTGTGTGTGTGTGTGTGTGTGTGTGTGTGTGTGTGTGTGTGTGTCTGTGTGTGTGTGTGTGTGTGTGTGTGTGTGTGTGTGTGTGTGTGTGTGTGCGCACTACCAGCTGCCAGTGATTTCGGAGAGTGGAATGCTTTTCCTGATGCGGCCCCCCCTACTCAAGCCCCTCCTACATCAGCTGTCAATCTGTTTGGCTCCGCCCCTGTGCCCACTGTCCCTGCAACCTCAGCGCCGGCCTCCTCTGACTTGTTTGACCTCTTTGGCCCCGCCCAGAGCACCTCAGTCTCCGCCTCCCAGAGCATGGCCTTCTCCATGACGACCAACTCCAGCAACCTGCCACAGTCTCAGTCACAGGTGAAAACACACACACACACACACACACACACATGCACATTTGTTTTGGCTGTATTAGGTGACTTATGAGACTTGCAAACTTTCAGCCCCTCCTCCTTTTTGGGGTTTCCCGGCAGGCTGTCATCTGCTCTCAGCATTTCTGATATGAACATGAGTATGAACATGACTATGACTATGACTATGACTATGAACATGAACATGAACATGAACATGAACATGAACATGAACATGATTATGAACATGATTATGACTATTACTATGAACATGAACATGATTATGATTATGAACATGATTATGACTATGACTATGAACATGATTATGACTATTACTATGAACATGAATATGATTATGATTATGAACATGAACATGACTATGAACATGAGTATGACTATGAATAGCTCACATCTACTTCCTGCTGAAACATGATTCACTTGTAGGCAGCTGGATTACAGCTATAGCTGCCTCTCAGCCTGTTGTGTTAATTTGCTTGTCAAATAGCACGTTTAATGAATTGCACACGTTTACTTCCTGCTTAAACTATGTTTGGATTCCAGACAACAAGAGGACAC
>JAIFZK010000131.1:185000-192500 GCA_027481765.1 Tenualosa thibaudeaui | reverse complement strand
CGATTCTCTCTGTCTTCCTCAGGTGATTTCCTTCCTTTGTCTTCCTAAATCCTTGACCTCATGTTTTCCATCAGGGGTAAAGAGAAAAAGTACAGAATAGAAAATATCCAAGTTCAGCCAGAGCTTTTATTCAGGAGGATCTTTCACACAACACTCGCACACTCACTCACTCACGCTCACACTCGCACACTCACTCACGCTCACACTCGCACACTCACTCACGCTCACACTCACTCACTCACTCACGCTCACACTCACTCACTCACTCACGCTCACACTCACTCACTCACTCACGCTCACACTCACTCACTCACTCACACTCGCACACTCACTCACGCTCACACTCGCACACTCACTCACTCACGCTCACACACTCACTCACTCACACTCACTCACTCACTCACGCTCACACTCGCACATCGATAAGACACACAGATATACTTGCACATCGATATGCTACATGCTACATCAACATGACACACATGCATCAATATTACACACACATTAATCAGTGTGTGTCCTCAGGACGTCACCAGCAGCGCTGGGTTAAGGGAGAACTCTGGTGTGATTCAGTCAATAGCCCTGTTGTTTGGGGTCACCCAGTGCTGTCTGGAGGAAAAACAACCAGAAAATTTGAGCGTAGATCGAACAGCAAACAGGCAGCTAACACTACCTGAATGAGGCACAGAGAAATTGAAGTGAAAGTGACTGGCCCATTCAGTGAGTATTGCCCACTGATTCACCATTTGCTTCATGTTCTTTTGCCTGCACACAGAGTGGATTGATTCTGGTCCAATGGGTGAGAGCGCTGGTTCAGTGGGTATTCTGGTCCAATGGGTGAGAGCGCTGGTTCAGTGGGTATTCTGGTCCAATGGGTGAGAGCGCTGGTTCAGTGGGTATTCTGGTCCAATGGGTGAGAGCGCTGGTTCAGTGGGTATTCTGGTCCAATGGGTGAGAGCGCTGGTTCAGTGGGTATTCTGGTCCAATGGGTGAGAGCGCTGGTTCAGTGGGTATTGGAAAGTCCAGCAGATGCTGCTGTGAGCCGTTGCATAAATCTAAGCGAGTCGTCCAGCACACAGATCAATATGACATCAGTGCTCACACACTGAGGATCAGAAGGAGTGTGTGAGCACACAAACACACACACAGGTTTACATAGATGTACTGTATGTGCAGATGTTTACACACAGATGTATGTAGACACACAGTTCAGTGTCACATGGGAGGAATGTTGATTGGCAGAATGTATACACACACACACACACACACACACACACGTTCAGGGTCACGTCCCAGGGATGTTGATAAGCAGGACATTCTCTCCACGGATGAACAGCTGATTGACATGTCGTGTGTGAATACAACCGTATGTGGCTCCACCCTCCTGAACGCTCTGCTTGGGGCCGTGTGTGTGGGGGGGTGTGGGGCCGTGTGTGTGAGGAATGCTGTGGGCAGCCTCTCTCAGGAGTCTTCTCTCAGAGGTGGAAGCCTTTTCCTCTTGCAGTTTTAACTTCTCAAACAGCTACAAACACACAGAAACAAACGCTTCTTCAGTAAGGGAGGTGAAGTAAGTGTGTTCACACTGAAGAAGCATTTCACAAGCTCAAGTAGTGTGTTTGTGTATGTATGTATCTTACCCTTGTGACAGTGAGAGCTTTCTCATGGTAGAGCGCTTCTCCAAGCAAAGGCTCACTGAAAGTCTCATCCACATCCACCATGGCCTACACACACACACACACACACACACACAGTAAGACATGTAGTAAGGATTTTTTTTTGCATTATGAGGAAGAGTGCATTATGGTCATCGGTGGGGAGGGTGTTTACCAGGTTCCAGAACTTGTCAAAGGCGACAATAAAGCCAGCACACACACCCCGCAAGCCTTTGAAGCTCCGCACGTGAACTTTGACCCGAATGTGTTCCTGTACACATCTATTCAGCGAGCCAAGAGGACTGCCAGCCAACACTGTCTCAGGTGTACACACACACACAAAACAAACCATTAATTCTAACAAATATTTCATTATAGCATTTACACACAACATTGAGTTCTCAACCTTCATACCCACAACTAAGGACAGACGGACAGATAAACTCACACACACACACACACACACACACACACACTCCAGAGGACAACAGCAGCACAGCAGCCAAACAAGGAGTCAGTCAAAGCCGCATGTGAGGGGTGAGGTTTTGAGGAAGTGGCTTCTCACGCACAAGGCATTCTTGTCAGCACATTTTTCGGTGCCCTCTGTCGACGCATGGGTCTCCGATTCCCGCTCGTGCCCTCTTCCGCGTCCTCATCGGTCGGGTTCTTCACCATCAGCTCTTTAAGCCGCGCGATCCTCTCCGGGTCCGGTACGCCTCTCTTCGCCGCTCGCTCCTTTTTGGCCACATTCTCGGGCTTCGCGCGACCACGGCCACCCTTCAAGAAGCTCTCGTACTCAGCCACGTTATTAAAAGCGCGGATGTTCGGGAAAGGCAGCAGCATGTCCGGCGAGTACAGCGCCAACATGGGATCAAACTGATCCGAGCTCACGTCCAGTCTGGAGTCGCAGTGCCGCGGCTCTGCCTCTGGCGCGCCATCTCCTCTCTCTCCAGCCCCCTCTCCCCTCTCTCCCCTCTCTCCAGCCCCCTCTCCCGTCTCCTTTCTTGTTCTCTGGTCAAACGGGGCTGTCTGACCAAGTTCACGCTCTTTTTTGTTCTTCGACTTTCTCTCCTCTTCCTCCATGTTTGAATGAACCGCAAGGAAAACTGCAAAGAATTATGGGCTTGGAGGTCCTTCACTGTTATTCTTCCCCACGCGGGAAACACGCAATGGCTTGCATTAACGCATGTAAGTGTGTTTCTGGGCCTGTACTACTAAGCGTTGGGAGTTACCACTGATTTGTAAAAGAACCCTCTATTGAGCATCAGTTGTTTCTGAAGTGACGTGTTGTTTTTAGATCAGCGGTTACTCCAGAAGTTACTCAGTTTAGCCAGTAACCTGGCTTTGTAGCATACCTTCCTGTTCTGTTTTCGCTTCGTTCAGGAGTTGCCAAATTTGTCAACTTGTTTCCTTTAAGTTTGTTTTAACGACGATCCGCGTCTCCAATTCAGACATTTCAGAGGGACGTGTGACGTGTCCAAGTGTAGTAGAAGCTACGTGTTTTTGTCGCACAACAGGCGGCGTTGCACTGTGAGCGGAACCACCGTGTTGGGCTGGTGACTTCTACACGAACGTATTTACGTGCTGGATCCGAGCGCGCTGCATGGTTGGATGGTACCTGATGTTACATATCAGAGAAGTTGTGAGGAGGATTGTTGCTGGTAAATGCCGCAGACACCCTCTTCTCCTCCGTCGTGAAAGGAGACAGATAGCGGGGTCCAGCGGCATGAGGTAACGCATACTGGACGTTACCACTGGACATAACAGGACATAACGCATACTGGACGTAACAGGACATAACGACGCGAGGAACGCCAGGCTGTCGGAGGTGTGCGCGAGAGGTGTGACTGGCGTGTAGTGGGGAAGCCAACATAACGTTACTGGTGCTGACTGCTCCGGTAACGGAGTGGGGAGCGAGATACACCTGTGCCAATATAGAGCACCAATATAGAGCACTCGGGGTCTTTAAGGTAACAGTAAAATATTTCAGGAAGATTTACGTAGAATAGAACAATACGTTTCTATTTTTACTGACTGAGGCATTTGGAACATGACGTGTGTGTGTGTGTGTGTGTAGGATCTGTATGCTGCTGAGAGTGGTGTGTGTGTTTGTGAGACGCCGTAGGTCACTGCTGCGGACATTCTCCTGTGGTGTTATGGCAAAGAGTAAGTTTGAGTACGTGCGGACCTTTGAGACTGATGACACCTGCCTCCGAAACTGCTACATTGTAGTGAGACTGGATGGACGCAACTTCCACAAGCAAGTACACTACACACACACACACACACACACACAGAGCCTCTCATAGTACCTTCATTGCTAATTCACATTCATTGTGATGATTCAGTCTCTCTCTCTCACACACACACAGGTTCTCTGAGCAGCATGGGTTCGTGAAGCCCAATGATGAGCGGGCGCTGGCTCTGATGGAGCGGAGTGCAGTAAGTGTGATGGAGCAGCTGGAGGATGTGTGTGTGGCGTACGGCCAAAGCGACGAGTTCAGCTTCGTCTTCAAACGATCAACCAACTGGTTCAAACGGAGAGCCAGGTACTCACAAGTGTGTGTGTGTGTGTGTGTGTCTGTGTCTGTGTGAGTAAGTGTTCTCCCTCAGAAAGCTCATGACTTGTGCGTTTTCTTTCAGTGTTGTGTGTGTGTTTTCTCAGCCTTTGTGTGTGTGTGTGTGTGTGTGTTCTCTCCTCAGTAAGCTCATGACCCACGTGGCCTCCCAGTTCTCCTCCAGTTTTGTATTCTACTGGAGCGAATATTTTACCCATCAGCCCCTGCTCTACCCTCCCAGTTTTGATGGACGAGTGGTGCTGTATCCAAGCAACCGTAACCTAAGAGATTACCTGAGCTGGCGACAGGCTGACTGTGAGCATACTGATCATCACATCACATCACATCACATCACATCACTCCTCTCTCTAAGTCAAGTCTGATATATTTACAGCTCTGTGCTTTTCCTACAACACATACACACACACACACATACACACACACACACACAGCGTCTAGCCTAGTGTTACTCATTTGAACAAATTGGTTTTTGCCCTTCTAAATCTAAGACTAAATATTTTAACCTTAAATACAAATATCTTAAATTTGGAAGGACATTTTTGTGGTGTATATTTTTGTAAGTCAATTTGCTTAAGTTTCCTTAACTGTCTGTCTGTCTGTCTGTCTATCTATTTATCTATCTATTTATCTATCTATCTATCTATCTATGCATCCATCCATCCATCCATCAATCCATCCATCCTAGAGTAGACTGTGCCAAGGTAGACAGCAGTGTTTGTAGTGTGTGCTGCTCTCTCTCTCACACACACACACACACACACACACACACACACACACACACACACACACACAAGCTCCCTCCTGTCTTTTCTGAGGTGTCCAGGTTGGCTCCATGTCAGGACTGAAATGGGATCTGAACTCATGGACACTCTTTCACTCTATGTTTACATTAAGATACAATCTGATGCACTTGTGATACAGAACTTCCCACAGTAAAGAAGGGATGCACAACACTAAAGAACAAAGTGCATAGCAGATAAGGTTAGGATTAGGATTAGGGTAAGGGTTAGGATTAGGATTAAGGTGTTGGGTTAGGGTTAGGGTGTTGGGTTAGGATTAGGATTAGGGTTAGGATTAGGGTGTTGGGTTAGGGTTAGGGTGTTGGGTTAGGATTAGGGTTAGGGTGTTGGGTTAGGGTTAGGATTAGGGTAAGGGTTAGGATTAGGGTTAGGGTTAGGGTTAGGGTGTTGTTGTGTTGTAGGGCCTATGTTTTGGAAGGCAAGAAATTGCTCTTGGTGTCCTTTGGTTGGAACCAAGCACCAGCCTGTCGGATCCCCATTTGGTGTAAGGGGTCCAGCCCTGCTTTCACACACAAGCAGAAGATCCTGGGGGAAAGAAAGCCCCAATGCGAGAACTGTGAATACGGAACATTTGCCTTGATAAACAAAGTGTAGGAATTTCTGATGAGGGGGATATGTGCCTACGTGATGAAAGGCATCCTTGAGATCGGTCGATGTAAACCAATCGTTTCTTGGTACTGAGTGAGATAAAGTGTTGAAATTCAGCATTTTGAAGTGGTAACGTCTTAAATGTTTGTTTAACACTATGAGGTCCCGAATAGGACTGAGCTCCATGTCATGACGGTCAGGTAGACTGCTTCCTCTTGTGCTCTGCTGGGATAGCATTTTTTGGCCTGCGTGTGTGTGTGTGTTTGTAGGTCATATTAATAACCTGTGTATATATATAATGTTTGTGTGTGTGTGTGTGTCTGTGTGTAGGTCATATTAATAACCTGTGTATATATAATGTTTCTGTGTGTGTGTGTGTGTGTGTGTGTGTGTGTAGGTCATTAATAACCTGTATATGTTTCTGTGTGTGTGTAGGTCATATTAATAACCTGTATATGTTTGTGTGTGTGTGTGTGTGTGTCTGTAGGTCATATTAATAACCTGTATATAATGTTTATGTGTGTGTGTGTGTGTGTGTGTGTGTAGGTCATATTAATAACCTGTGTATATATAATGTTTCTGTGTGTGTGTGTGTGTGTGTGTGTGTGTGTGTGTAGGTCATATTAATAACCTGTATAATACAGTGTTTTGGATGCTGATACAAAAGGGGGGCTTGAGCGCATCGGAAGCTGAAGATCGACTCAAGGTACAAACACACACACACACACACACACACACACAGTCAAAGTATGCCCACACGCACTCAGGCATATGGATAAAGTTTGGTTCATCATGCAACTATTTCTGGATGGGTTACAGAAGCTCTTTTGACGACATCAGTAATAAGATCAGAATTAAAGTCAGATCAGTTGGCTCGTTATGCCTCCCGTAACGAGTCCAAAAATAGCCTCGTCATTAAGGGTCAGGAGGAACGCACATCTGTCTGCGGTGGGGCAGCTATAGAACTCTCAATGAGTACTTTAGGTCCATCATGGGAGGAAAAGTACGTCTGATGTAGAATGACGAATGATGTAGTAGCTGATTTATGTTAGCATTGTTTGCATTGCAGCTATTAGCATTGTAGCTAATCGTGATTACCATAATGTTATTGTGATTACCATAATGTTATTGTGATTACCATAATGTTATTGTGATTACCATAATGTTATCTTGATTACCATAATATTGGTCTTTTAAGCCTGTTGAATTTAGCGCTTTTTTATAGCCTGCTATGTTTGGATTAGATGTAGCTGGCAGTGCAAAACCTGAAGGAATCCTGGGGTTAGGGTGTTATTTTGGGACTTAAGTAGGTCTACCTGTTATATAGAATATAGAATACAGACCACAAAGAATATAGCGGAATGTAGTCCTATAGAGGAGCTGTAGTTCTATAGAGGATCTATAGTCCTATAGAGGATCTATAGTCCTATAGAGGATCTGTAGTTCTATAGAGGATCTGTAGTCCTATAGAAGTGCTGTAGTCCTATAGAGGAGCTGTAGTCTTATAGAAGTGCTGTAGTCTTATAGAGGAGCTGTAGTCTTATAGAGGAGCTGTAGTCCTATAGAGGAGCTGTAGTCTTATAGAGGAGCTGTAGTCCTATAGAGGAGCTGTAGTCCTATAGAAGAGCTGTAGTCTTATAGAGGAGCTGTAGTCCTATAGAAGAGCTGTAGTCCTATAGAGGAGCTGTAGTCCTATAGAGGAGCTGTAGTCTTATAGAAGAGCTGTAGTCCTATAGAGGAGCTGTAGTCCTATAGAGGAGCTGTAGTCCTATAGAAGAGCTGTAGTCCTATAGAAGAGCTGTAGTCTTATAGAGGAGCTGTAGTCCTATAGAGGAGCTGTAGTCCTATAGAAGAGCTGTAGTCTTATAGAGGAGCTGTAGT
>JAIFZK010000131.1:160000-180000 GCA_027481765.1 Tenualosa thibaudeaui | reverse complement strand
CTCAACTCCGCCCTCTTTGTGTTCTGAACGGCTGCAATACATTTCTATGGGAGGACCTTTTAAGTGATGAGTCTCATTTCTAAGTGTCTCTGACAAAGCTTCATATTCCTCCATTCACACACACACACACACACACACACACTCCATCACTCAGGGTGACCTTCACATTGGGACCCTGCACACACACAGGAGGCAGCACATAAATGTACCAGAGGTTCACACTCACATACACAGAGATGTTCACTCCAACAAGAGAGTTAAATAAGTGATAATAAACAAAGCAAGAGAGAAGTGATAAGTTCTATTTGTAGAAGACTCTAGAAGGTTTTTGAAGTGATAAGTTCTATTTGTAGAAGACTCTAGAAGGTTTTTGAAGTGACTCAAAGTGCTCATTGTAAAACTACCTACCTATAGGTGTGGATGTGTGAATGTAGGAAGGAATGAGTTATTTTAGTGTGGTCATCTCTCTCTCTCTCTCATGCAGACACACACACAGCTTTAAATAGTTCCACTGGCCACTCTATAAATACAGACATTATTAGCTGTACTTTTGTGTGTGTGTGTGAGTGTGTGTGTGTGTGTGCGCGCGCTTGTGTGTTGGGGAGTGGGAGGCTGGTGAGCAATGATATGCTAGACTCCAAAGACTTAAGTTTCATTGGCAGGTCTAGACATGGCCGTGTGTATGTGTGTGTGTGTAAAAAGAAGTGACAATTTAAATTGAGAATGCACAGGAAGCCAGACAGCTGAAGAGACATTGCAGCAACACACACACACACACATACACACACACACACCATTTACTTCAGAGGAAATGATGTCACAACATCCTTTCCACTCAGAAAACAGAAAATCGAACCATCATCTGTGCTGAACACGGACACGTTCTTTCTCTCTCTCTCTCTGATGCAAACACACACACACCCCCCCCACACACACACACACACATATACACACACACCCACACACACACACACACACACACACACCCAAGGTAAAGATGGTTTATTGATCTGAAAGCATCTCCTGTGATTCTTTCCCTCCTCCTCCTCCCTCTCTCTCTTTCCCTCCTCCTCCTCCCTCTCTCTCTTTCCCTCCTCCTCCTCCTCCCTCTCTCTCTTTCCCTCCTCCTCCTCCCTCTCTCTCCTCCTCCTCCTCCTCTCTCTCTCTTTCCCTCCTCCTCCTCCCTCTCTCTCTCTTCCCCTCCTCCTCCTCCTCCCTCTCTATCTTCACCTCCTCCTCCTCCCTCTCTCTCTTTCCCTCCTCCTATTCCCTCTCTCTCTTTCCCTCCTCCTCCTCCTCCCTCTCTCTCTTTCCCTCCTCCTCCTCCCTCTCTCTCTTTCCCTCCTCCTCCTCCTCCCTCTCTCTCTTTCCCTCCTCCCTCCTCCTCCTCTCTCTCTCTTTCCCCTCCTCCTCCTCCCTCTCTCTCTTTCCCTCCTCCTCCTCCCTCTCTCTTTCCCTCCTCCTCCTCCCTCTCTCTCTTTCCCTCCTCCTCCTCCCTCTCTCTCTTTCCCTCCTCCTCCTCCCTCTCTCTCTTTCCCTCCTCCTCATCCTCCCTCTCTCTCTTTCCCTCCTCCTCCTCCCTCTCTCTCTTTCCCTCCTCCTCCTCCCCTCTCTCTTCCCTCCTCCCTCTCTCTCTCTTCCCTCCTCCTCCTCCTCCTCTCTCTCTTTCCCTCCTCCTCCTCCCTCTCTCTTTCTCCTCCTCCTCCTCTCTCTCTTTCCCTCCTCCTCCTCTCTCTCTCTCTTTCCCTCCTCCTCCTCCTCTCTCTCTTTCCCTCCTCCTCCTCCCTCTCTCTCTCTCCCTACTCCTCCTCCCTCTCTCTTTCCCTCCTCCTCATCCCTCTCTCTCTTTCCCTCCTCCTCCTCCCTCTCTCTTTCCCTCCTCCTCCTCCCTCTCTCTCTTTCCCTCCTCCTCCTCCTCCCTCTCTCTCTTTCCCTCCTCCTCCTCCCTCTCTCTCTTTCCCTCCGCCTCCTCCCTCTCTCTTTCCTCCTCCTCCTCCCTCTCTCTCTTTCCCTCCTCCTCCTCCCTCTCTCTTTCCCTCCTCCTCCTCCCTCTCTCTCTTTCCCTCCTCCTCCTCCCTCTCTCTTTCCCTCCTCCTCCTCCCTCTCTCTTTCCCTCCTCCTCCTTATCTCACCACCTTATCTGTCAACATGTGTGTGTGTGTATGAGTGAGTGTGTGTGTGTGTGTGTGTGTGTGTGTGTGTATGAGTGAGTGTGTGTGTGTGTGTGATTAATTACAAATAGTCTGTATGTGTGTGTGTGTGTGTGTGTGTGTGTGAGTGTGAGTATGTGTGGGTGGGTAAGGGTAGGGGATATATAGCCTACATAATTTACCAGATTGCAGTGTCCTTCTGGGACACACACTCACACACACTCACACACTCACACACACCCACCCACCCCCCCCACACACACACACTCACACAGGCTTTTAGCTTAATGAATGTGTGTCTGAAGGGTCCAATCTTCTTAAGAGCCTCTGGATGGGTCCATGCTGAGTCACACACACACACACTTGTACACACACACACACACTTGTACACACACACACACACACACTTGTACACACACACACTCTTGTACACACACACACAGTGAAAGAGTGAAAAAGAGAGATATTGTGCTTTCTTCTTGTCCTCTATCCTCTCTCTTCCTCTCCTCCTCTATCCTCTCCTCTTCCTCTCCTCCTCTATCCTCTCTCTTCCTCTCCTCCTCTTTCCTCTCCTCTTCCTCTCCTCCTCTATCCTCTCTCTTCCTCTCCTCCTCTATCCTCTCTCTTCCTCTCCTCCTCTTTCCTCTCCTCTTCTCTCTTCTATCTCTTTCATCCATCCATTCATTGGCACTGTGATGTCATTCCCCATGTGATGTCATTCGATCTTTTAAGTGAATGCCCCCACTGGCCCAGCAGGCAGCAACACACACACACATAGACAAAGACACACACACACATAGACAAAGACACAGACACACACATAGACAAAGACACACACACACACATAGACAAAGACACACACACACATAGAGAAAGACACACACACACACAGAGGCACACACGACACATACACACTCACACGTGGAGAAGCACAAAGAGAGAGACACAAAGACACACACACACACACACACAGACACACACACACAGAGACATACACACACACACTAACAGAGACAGAGAGAGAGACACAAAGACACACACACACACACAGAGACATACACACACAGAGACATACACACACACACTAACAGAGACAGAGAGAGAGACAGAGAGAAACACACACACACACACACACACCAAGAAAGAGCTCTGTGAAGTCTTTGTTTTATGGAGCTGCAGTGACTCTAAATCAGTGTTTCTCAAACTGACATTAGACTGTCTGTCAGATTACAGCATTAGACTGTCTGTCAGATTACAGCATTAGACTGTCTGTCAGATTACAGCATTAGACTGTCTATGAGATTACAGCATTAGACTGTCAGATTACTGCATTAGACTGTCTGTCAGATTACAGCATTAGACTGTCTGTCAGATTACAGCATTAGACTGTCTATGAGATTACAGCATTAGACTGTCTATGAGATTACAGCATTAGACTGTCTGTCAGATTACAGCATTAGACTGTCTGTCAGATTACAGCATTAGACTGTCTATGAGATTACAGCATTAGACTGTCAGATTACTGCATTAGACTGTCTGTCAGATTACTGGCAGAGACATTAGACTGTCTGTGAGATTACAGCATTAGACTGTCTGTCAGATTACTGCATTAGACTGTCTGTCAGATTACAGCATTAGACTGTCTGTCAGATTACTGCATTAGACTGTCTGTGAGATTACAGCATTAGACTGTCTGTGAGATTACAACATTAGACTGTCTGTCAGATTACTGCATTAGACTGTCTATGAGATTACAGCATTAGACAGTCTGTCAGATTACAGCATTAGACTGTCTGTCAGATTACAGCATTAGACTGTCTGTCAGATTACTGCATTAGACTGTCTGTGAGATTACAGCATTAGACTGTCTGTCAGATTACAGCATTAGACTGTCAGATTACAGCATTAGACTGTCTGTCAGATTACAGCATTAGACTGTCTGTGAGATTACAGCATTAGACTGTCTGTCAGATTACTGCATTAGACTGTCTGTCAGATTACTGGCAGAGACATTAGACTGTCTGTGAGATTACAGCATTAGACTGTCTGTCAGATTACTGCATTAGACTGTCAGATTACAGCATTAGACTGTCTGTCAGATTACTGCATTAGACTGTCTGTGAGATTACAGCATTAGACTGTCTGTGAGATTACAACATTAGACTGTCTGTCAGATTACTGCATTAGACTGTCTATGAGATTACAGCATTAGACAGTCTGTCAGATTACAGCATTAGACTGTCTGTCAGATTACAGCATTAGACTGTCTGTCAGATTACTGCATTAGACTGTCTGTGAGATTACAGCATTAGACTGTCTGTCAGATTACAGCATTAGACTGTCAGATTACAGCATTAGACTGTCTGTCAGATTACAGCATTAGACTGTCTGTGAGATTACAGCATTAGACTGTCTGTCAGATTACTGCATTAGACTGTCTGTCAGATTACTGCATTAGACTGTCTATGAGATTACAGCATTAGACTGTCTCTCAGATTACTGCATTAGACTGTCTGTCAGATTACAGCATTAGACTGTCTGTCAGATTACTGCATTAGACTGTCTGTGAGATTACAGCATTAGACTGTCTGTCAGATTACTGCATTAGACTGTCCGTGAGATTACAGCATTAGACTGTCTGTCAGATTACAGCATTAGACTGTCAGATTACTGCATTAGACTGTCTGTCAGATTACAGCATTAGACTGTCTGTGAGATTACAGCATTAGACTGTCTGTCAGATTACAGCATTAGACTGTCTGTCAGATTACTGCATTAGACTGTCTGTCAGATTACTGCATTAGACTGTCTGTCAGATTACTGCATTGGACTGTCTGTCAGATTACTGGCAGAGACATTAGACTGTCTGTCAGATTACAGCATTAGACTGTCTGTCAGATTACTGCATTAGACTGTCCGTGAGATTACAGCATTAGACTGTCTGTCAGATTACTGCATTAGACTGTCCGTTAGATTACAGCATTAGACTGTCTGTCAGATTACAGCATTAGACTGTCTGTCAGATTACAGCATTAGACTGTCAGATTACTGCATTAGACTGTCTGTCAGATTACAGCATTAGACTGTCTGTCAGATTACTGCATTAGACTGTCTGTCAGATTACAGCATTAGACTGTCTGTGAGATTACAGCATTAGAGTGTCTGTCAGATTACAGCATTAGACTGTCTGTCAGATTACTGCATTAGACTGTCTGTCAGATTACTGCATTAGACTGTCTGTCAGATTACTGCATTGGACTGTCTGTCAGATTACTGCATTAGACTGTCTGTCAGATTACTGGCAGAGACATTAGACTGTCTGTGAGATTACAGCATTAGACTGCCTGTCAGATTACTGCATTAGACTGTCTGTGAGATTACAGCATTAGACTGTCTGTCAGATTACTGCATTAGACTGTCTGTGAGATTACAGCATTAGACTGTCTGTCAGATTACTGCATTAGACTGTCTGTGAGATTACAGCATTAGACTGTCTGTCAGATTACAGCATTGGACTGTCTGTCAGATTACAGCATTAGACTGTCAGATTACTGCATTAGACTGTCTGTCAGATTACAGCATTAGACTGTCTGTCAGATTACAGCATTAGACTGTCAGATTACTGCATTAGACTGTCTGTCAGATTACTGCATTAGACTGTCTGTCAGATTACTGCATTGGACTGTCTGTCAGATTACTGCATTAGACTGTCTGTCAGATTACTGGCAGAGACATTAGACTGTCTGTCAGATTACAGCATTAGGCTGTCAACAAGACTAGCAGATAGCATGGTGCTCCTATTTGTCAAACACACACACACACAGTGCTTGTGCACTGTGCACACACATACACTTTATGCTTGAGAGTTTGTATGCACTTGTTTGTGTGTGTGTGTGTGCGCACAGTAGCACCGTGCTCTGATGGCCTGTTAGAAAAAGTGCTGATGTACTCATGCACATGTACATGTACATTCACAGTCTGTGCTTTTGTTTGTGACAGAAATCTCTTCTCCCCTGCTTTTCGGGAGGTATGGTACAATCCGGAGGGAACTCGCCACACAGTTGGACCAAACCATCAGGTGTGAGGGGATGAGAACAGAGATGTTCCATAGATAGGATACCTTTCCTACCAGCTGACATGTCATGGATTGTGTGTTGGTGTGTGTGTGTGTGTGTGTTGGCCTGTATGTGTGTGTGTGGGGGGGGGGGGCCTGTGTGTGTGTGTGAGTGTTGTGTATGTGTGTGCGTGTCTTTATGTATGTGTGTGTGTGTGTGTGTATTTCAGGATCACTGTTTCTATCATGGCTCAGTTGTTGGTTGGGGAGATTCTAGTCTGGCACTCAGCACTTGCTTTGGCCTCAGGTAACACACAGACACACATAGACACACATAGACACACACACACACACACACACACACACACACACACACACACACACACACACACACACACACACACACACACATACATACACATACACATACACACACACACACACACACACACACACACACACACACAGTTTTTGCATTGGCATGGAAACTGTCTCAGTGTGTTGTCATGGAAATGGTATCTCTCCAGGGGCGTGGTCTCACTGAACTACAGCGTGAGTTACATCATAGAGCCACTGGCCAATCAGACGGAGCCGTGGGGCCATGCCCTCCTCCGGGCAGAGACGCTGAAACTGGCAGCAGGAAGTGACCATGGTCGCTATGGTGATCAGCTGAGAGAACTGATTGGAGGAATGGCCTATCCCCACCCAAGTGGCAGGGTGAGGGTTCACACACACAAACACACACACACACACACACACACACAAACACACACTCCGTTGACACGCATTTAAAAGCACACAAATTAGTTTGCCTAATTTCTAACCGGAATTCTTAGTCGAGTCCCTGACCCCTCCCCACTCTACTTGACCTCTCGAGTCCCTGACCTCTCCCCAATCTACTTGACCTCTCGTGTCCCTGACCTCTCCCCAATCTACTTGACCTCTCGAGTCCCTGACCTCTCCCCAATCTACTTGACCTCTCGAGTCCCTGACCTCTCCCCAATCTACTTGACCTCTCGAGTCCCTGACCTCTCCCCACTCTACTTGACCTCTCGAGTCCCTGACCTCTCCCCAATCTACTTGACCTCTCGAGTCCCTGACCTCTCCCCAATCTACTTGACCTCTCGTGTCCCTGACCCCTCCCCACTCTACTTTACCTCTCGTGTCCCTGACCCCTCCCCACTCTACTTGACCTCTCGTGTCCCTGACCCCTCCCCACTCTACTTGACCTCTCGTGTCCCTGACCCCTCCCCAATCTACTTGACCTCTCGAGTCCCTGACCTCTCCCCAATCTACTTGACCGCTCGTGTCCCTGACCCCTCCCCACTCTACTTGACCTCTCGTGTCCCTGACCCCTCCCCACTCTACTTGACCTCTCGTGTCCCTGACCCCTCCCCACTCTACTTGACCTCTCGTGTCCCTGACCTCTCCCCAATCTACTTGACCTCTCGAGTCCCTGACCTCTCCCCAATCTACTTGACCTCTCGTGTCCCTGACCCCTCCCCACTCTACTTGACCTCTCGTGTCCCTGACCCCTCCCCACTCTACTTGTCTTCCTTGAGTACTGACCCTCCTCACTGGCTTCTCTTCCTTGTGTCAGGTTATGAGCTGCTTTGCAAAGGTAAATAGTCTGGGAAGGAAATTGGAAACTGAGACTATAAATTAGGTCAAATTAGTTTTAATGTTGCCTGACGTTAATGTTGCAGTATATCTGTGAGCTAGCTTGCGTCCAAACAATCACGAAAACAGCCCAATGGCATTTCATGACTTTCATGTACTTTGTAGCCTACGGACTGCGGTGCTGATATTGACTGATATTGACGTTTGCTGATATTGACTGATATTGAGGTTTGCTGATATTGACTGATATTGAGGTTTGCTGATATTGACTGATATTGAGGTTTGCTGATATTGACTGATATTGAGGTTTGCTGATATTGACTGATATTGACGTTTGCTGATATTGACTGATATTGAGGTTTGCTGATATTGACTGATATTGATGTTTGCTGATATTGGCTGATATTGACGTTTGCTGATATTGACGTTTGCTGACGTTTCATAAAACGCATTAAGCTCATGCTGTCATAAAGGAGATATCAACTGTTCTTGATAAAGTTGATAAAGACAAGTTAGTCAAGTCAGCTTTATTGTCATTTTCTCCACATATACTAAACATGCAGAGGAATTGAAAGTGTGATTCTCGCTGCCCCATGGGAAGAAGGGATGGACAACAGATAAGACATTTCCAACACTAAAGAAAAAGTGCATAGCAGATAAAGACATAGCAATGACATAGCAGATAAAGACATAGCAATGACATAGCAGATAAAGACATAGCATTTTCCAACCCAACACTAAACAAGAGAGAATCAGAGGACAAAAACACTGTCAAGAATGTCACAAGCTGTCACACTGTCACACATCCTGTCATCCTGTATGATGTGAGTGCTGAATGATGTGCAAAAGAAGGTAATTGTGCAAAAGGATGTGTTGTAATAGTGTAAACAGAAATGCTAGATACAAAACCAGCAGTCTAAAGAGTTAAACAATCCAATTAGAACAATCCAAATGTTATAATAATGATTACAAACATTTCAATAGAGATGAAAAGGTAGTAGAGGTAGTATGTCCTGTATACCAGGGGAATCTTTGCCTGTAAAATGGTGATGACTGATGTGTATCCAAAATAAGATATATGCTGATAACATATTTGGTTGCAGATTTAGGCTGTTGTTTTTTCCACTGATGAGGTGCTACTCAAAAACAATCTTAAAGGTTGGCAGGTGTGGGTTAATGATGATGGCAGAGAGATGCATGCTGGGTAATGAATGATATTCATGGAGGATGCATTCTGGGTAATGGTGGTGAGGTGCATGTTGGGTAATGAAGGTTGCTGGTTCACAGGAGCGGAGGGATATCAGCCGGAACATGAATTACGTGGAGCTGCTACTAGTGGCCGATCACGCCGAGGTCAGAGCGCACACACACACACACACACACACACACACACACACACACACACACACACACACACACACACACACACAGAGGAGGGAAATACGTGGAGCTGCTACTAGTGGCCGATCACGCCGAGGTCAG
Source organism: Tenualosa thibaudeaui (assembly GCA_027481765.1). Classification (NCBI taxonomy): domain Eukaryota; kingdom Metazoa; phylum Chordata; class Actinopteri; order Clupeiformes; family Clupeidae; genus Tenualosa; species Tenualosa thibaudeaui. Next base: position 170,694 of record JAIFZK010000131.1, on the reverse strand, counting down.
AGCGCACACACACACACACACACACACACACACACACACACACACACAGAGGAGGGAAATACGTGGAGCTGAGGTCAGAAAATAACACATTATATTCAACAACACAATGTATTAACATGGTAAAACACACAACTGAATGAAATGATATCAAGTAAAAGCAAATTAAACCAAAACAATCCAGTTGGAGTTGGACTGATTATAAAGTTTATCAAACTTATATAATCCAATTCCACACAAATGGCAACAGAAAGCCATGGGACGGTATGATGGGAATGATGATTACATCATAAGTTAATGGGACTAAAACACTCCAAGGTCAAGGGATGGCTTCCATAATATACATCATATACACACAGACACACACACACACACACACACACACACACACACAAATCTATCAGTTCATAATATACATCTATCAGTCCATAATATACAAAATATACATCTATCAGTTCATAATATACATGTCTGGCAAATCTATCAGTTCTGGTCATTAAACTTAATTTCTTTTCCTCGATTTAAGTAGTTTTTTTGTAACATGGTGAACTACACTGGAAGCAGCAGTTGTGTCCCACTTGTCAAATAAAACACTGATTTGCTCAACTCAGTCAACATGTTTGTAATGAAAGAAAAGCTGTTTATCGTGGGATTATAACCTCTATGTTACAGTAAGGTAAAGCTGTTTATCGTGGGATTATAACCTCTATGTTACAGTAAGGTAAAGCTGTTTATCGTGGGATTATAACCTCTATGTTACAGTAAGGTAAAGCTGTTTATCGTGGGATTATAACCTCTATGTTGCAGTAACTGGTGTTGAGGTTTTTCAACTTTCACAATTTGTAGATCATCCAAACATAGAGACTTAGACTTAGACTTAAGTTCATGTTTTGTAGATTATCCAAACATAGAGACTTAGAATTAGACTTAAGTTCATGTTTTCATGTGTTTTGGTATTTTCAGTAGAGTGGAACACTGCTGCCAGTAGGAACCAGTTTTCACTTCCCTCCCTAGAACCTGCAGGTGGAACTTCAGAACCAGAAATTGCACTTGAATAGCTTGAATACTTTGTCTGAAAACCAACTAGACACCTGTGCTCCTGGCTCTTAAAGACAATGGAAAACCAACTAGACACGGTTTCTGTCCTTTCATTGGTTAATTCAGTGGTACCACCAAAACACACCCATGATTAATTAAATAAGTCTAACCCTTTTGAAAGCCCGGCTATAGATCCATTTTCCCGCCATCAAAATGCCATATTGTCCTGGGAAACCAACTTGCACTACCCAGTGGAGACAATATGCTGTAGATGGGGAATATAGAGTCCTATGTATCATTTACCTGTGCAATTGTGTGTGTGTGTGTATGTGTGTGTGTGTGTATGTGTGTATGTGTGTGTGTGTGTGTGTGTGTGTGTGTGTGTGTGTGTGTGTGTGTGTGTGTGTGTGTGTGTGTGTGTGTGTGTGTGTGTGTGTGTGTATGTGTGTGTGTATGTGTGTGTGTGTGTGTGTGTGTGTGTGTGTGTGTAGTTTATGAAGCGGGGCCAAGACAGAGAGAAAGTGAAGATGACACTGATGGAAGCGGCAAACTATGTGGACAAGGTGAGACAGGGACAACACACACACACACACATACATACACATACCTAAACCTGCTATTGTGTGTGTGTGTGTGTGTGTTTGTGTGTGTGTGTGTGTGTTAGTACTACAAGGCAGTGGGTGTGCGTGTGGCCGTGACTGGTCTAGAGGTGTGGAACGCTGGAGATCAGATTGGCGTGTCAGAGAACCCCTTCACCACACTCAGCTCTTTCCTCACCTGGAGACGCAAACAGCTGCCACTGCTTCCCAACGACAACGCACAGCTCATCACGTGAGTCACACACACACACACACACACACACACACCTGTGACAGTCTGGATTCACCCAGCTTTAGTGCCTGTGCATGTGGACCTCATACAGAGCATACATCAGACACCTATAGGCAGAGATGTACACTTCACTCCTCTTCTGAACTGTAGAAAATTGGGGTTACGTATTGCTGTCTCAAGTCAGTCACAGTAGAAGTCGAAGAGTTCACTTCGCGCGATGTGATCCTGTATCGTGCGAATGCTATTCGCGTGCTGTAACGGGACGCCATGTTCGCGTTCCTGGCCAGTCGCCCTCTTCGCGCGCCAGATCCAAAATTAGCAAGGCACTACTACTGTAACACCTATAGCTACTGTACAAGATCCAACACATTTCTCTTTTCTTCCTCCTGCCTCCCGCGCACTCGCTCCCCCTTGCTCTGTAGTATCCATCTGATGCTGGAGTCTGGATCACTGCAGAGGGTCGGATCTTCTTCTCCAGTTAAAAAGAACAAGTAAGTATTCTTGCACTGAGAATGATGTGGCGTGTGTGGCAGCAGTAGCAGTTTCAGATCAGGGCCTGATGACACACTTACATGTCTGTGTGCCACTAAAGTCTGTAGAAGGAAAATAAATTGTATTCACATTTCACTTTCACCTCATTTACTTTCATTTTTACACACTTCATACTGTGTAATGTTGTACCCAAAGCAACATTTGCAGTATGGTTATTTCACTGCAGGCGGGACTTGTGTCTCAACTCCGCCCCTTTGTGTTCTGAACGGCTGCAATACATTTCTATGGGAGGACCTTTTTAAGTGATGAGGTCTCATTTCTAAGTGCTCCTGACAAAGCCATTCCTCCATACACACACACACACACACACACACACACACACCCACACACTCCATCACTCAGGGTGACCTTCACATTGGGACCCTGCACACACACAGGAGGCAGCACATAAATTTACCAGAGGTTCTCACTCACATACACAGAGATGTTCTCTCCATCTAGAGAGTTAAACAAGTGATAATAAACAAAGCAAGAGAGAAGTGATAAGTTCTATTTGTAGAAGACTCTAGAAGGTTTTTGAAGTGATAAGTTCTATTTGTAGAAGACTCTAGAAGGTTTTTGAAGTGATAAGTTCTATTTGTAGAAGACTCTAGAAGGTTTTTGAAGTGATAAGTTCTATTTGTAGAAGACTCTAGAAGGTTTTTGAAGTGATAAGTTCTATTTGTAGAAGACTCTAGAAGGTTTTTGAAGTGACTCAAAGTGCACATTGTAAAACTACTGCCTATAGTGTGTGGGGATGTGAATGTAGGAAGGAAATGAGTTATTTTAGTGTGGTCATCTCTCTCTCATGCAGACACACACACAGTTTTAACAGTTCCACTGGCCACTCTATAAATACAGACATTATTAGCTGTACTTTTGTGTGTGTGTGTGAGTGTGTGTGTGTGTGTGCGCGCGCTTGTGTGTTGGGGAGTGGGAGGCTGGTGAGCAATGATATGCTAGACTCCAAAGACTTAAGTTTCATTGGCAGGTCTAGACATGTAAGCCGTGTGTATGTGTGTGTGTAAAAAGAAGTGACAATTTAAATTGAGAATGCACAGGAAGCCAGACAGCTGAAGAGACATTGCAGCAAGACAGATGACAACTGCAAAAAATGCAACACACACACACACACACACACACACACACACACACCATTTACTTCAGAGGAAATGATTTCACAACATCCTTTCCACTCAGAAAACAGAAAAACGAACCCTCATCTGTGCTGAACACGGACCCGTTCTTTCTCTCTCTCTCTCTGATGCAAACACACACACCCCCCCCCCCCACACACACACACACACATATACACACACACACACACACACAATACACACACCAAGACACACACACACACCCAAGGTAAAAGATGGTTTGTTTGACCTGGCACTCTGTGACTCTTTCCTCCTCCTCCTCCTCTCTCTTTCCCCTCTCCTCCTCCTCCCCTCTCTCTTCCCCTCCTCCTCCTCCTCCCTCTCTCTTCTTTCCCCTCCTCCCTCTCCCCTCTCTCTCTTTCCCTCCCTCTCTCTCCTCCCCTCTCTCTCTTCCCCCTCCTCCTAGCCTCCCCCCTCTCTCTTCCTCCTCCTCCTCCTCCCTCTCTCTCTTTCCCTCCTCCTCCTCCCACTCTCTCTCTTTCCTCCTCCTCCTCCTCCCTCTCTCTCTTTCCCTCCTCCTCCTCCCCTCTCTCTTCCCCTCCTCCTCCTCCCCTCTCTCATTCCCTCCTCCTCCCCCCTCTCTCTTCCCTCCTCCTCCTCCTCCTCTCCCCTCTCTCTCTTCCTCCTCCTCCCTCTCTCTCTTTCCCTCCCTCCTCCTCCCCTCTCTTTCCCTCCCTCCTCCTCCCTCTCTCTCTTTTCCCTCCTCCTCCTCCCTCTCTCTCTTTCCCTCCTCCTCCTCCCTCTCTCTTTCCCTCCTCCTCCCCTCTCTCTCTTTCCCTCCTCCTCCTCCCCTCTCTCTCTCTTTTTCCTCTCCTCCTCCCTCTCCTCTCTCTCTCTTTTCCCCTCCTCCTCCCTCCTCCCTCTCTCTCTTTCCCCTCCTCCCTCTCCTCCCTCTCTTTCCCTCCCTCCTCCCTCTCTCTCTCTTTTTCCTCCTCCTCCTCCTCTCTTCTTTTCCCCTCCGCCTCCCTCCTCCTCTCCCCTTCTTCTCTTCTTTCCTCCTCCTTCCTCCCTCTCTTTTTCCCTCCTCCTCCCCCTCTTTCTTTTCTCCCTCCTCTCCTTCCTTCCTCTTCTTCCTTCCTCTCCTCCTTCCTCCCCTCTTCTTTTCTCTCTTCCTTCCTCCTCTTTCTTTCCTTCCTTCCTCCTCCTTCCTTTCTTCTTCCTTCCTCTTCCTTCCTTCCCCTTTCTTTCTTTCTTCCTTCCTTCTTTCCTTCCTTTCTTTTTCCCTTCCTTCCTTTCTTCCTTTCCTTTCTTCCTTTTCCTTCCTTTTCTTCCTTCCTTCCTTCTTTTCTTCTTCTTCTCCTCTCTCTTCCCTCCTCCTCCTTATCTCACCACCTTATCTGTCAACAGGTGTGTATGAGTGAGTGTGTGTGTGTGTGTGTGTGTGTGTGTGTATGTGTGAGTGTGTGTGTGTGTGTGATTAATTACAATAGTTTGTATGTGTGTGTGTGTGTGGTGTGTGTGTGTGGAGTGTGAGTATGTGTGGGTGGGTAAGTGGTAGGGATATATATCTTACATAATTTACTAGATTGCAGTGTCCTTCTAAAGGGACACACACTCACACACACTCACACACTCACACACACACCACTCCACCCCCACACACACACACACTCACACAGGCTTTTAGCTTAATGAATGTGTGTCTGAAGGGTCCAATCTTCTTAAGAGCCTCTGATGGGTCCATGCTGAGTCACACACACACACACTCTGTACACACACACACACACTTGTACACACACACACACTTGTACACACACACACTCTTGTACACACACACATTGTGTGAAAGAGGAAAAGAGAGATATTGTGCTTTCTTGTCCTCTATCTCTCTCCTCTCCCCTCTATCCTCTCCTCCTCTATCCTCTCTTCCTCTCTCCTCCTCTTCCTCTCTTCCTCTCCTCCTTATCCTCTCTCTTCCTCTCCTCCTCTATCCCTCTTCCTCTCCTCCTCTTTCCTCTCCTCTTCTCTTTCTATCTCTTTCATCCATCCATTCATTGGCACTGTGATGTTTATTCCCCATGTGATGTCATTCGACCTTTTAAGTGAATGCCCCCACTACCCAGCAGGCAGCAACACACACACACATAGACAAAGACACACACACACATAGACAAAGACACAGACACACATAGACAAAGACACACACACACACATAGACAAAGACACACACACACATAGAGAAAGACACACACACACAGAGGCACACACACGACACATACACACTCACACGGAGTAGCACAAAGAGAGAGACACAAAGACACACACACACACACACAGACACACACACACAGAGACATACACACACACACTCCAACAGAGACAGAGAGAGAGACACAAAGACACACACACACACACACAGAGACATACACACACAGAGACATACACACACACACTAACAGAGACAGAGAGAGAGACAGAGAGAAACACACACACACACACACACACCAAGAAAGAGCTCTGGGAAGTCTTTGTTTTATGGAGCGCAGTGACTTCTAAATCAGTGTTTTCAAACTGACATTAGACTGTCTGTCAGGAGCTACAGCATTAGACTGCTCCGTCAGATACAGCATTAGACTCTGTCTGTCAGATTACAGCATTAGACTGTCTATGAGATTACAGCATTAGACTGTCAGATTACTGCATTAGACTGTCTGTCAGATTACAGCATTAGACTGTCTGTCAGATTACAGCATTAGACTGTCTATGAGATTACAGCATTAGACTGTCTATGAGATTACAGCGCTTAGACTGTCTGTCAGATTACAGCATTAGACTGTCTGTCAGATTACAGCATTAGACTGTCTATGAGATTACAGCATTAGACTGTCAGATTACTGCATTAGACTGCCTGTCAGATTACTGGCAGAGACATTAGACTGTCTGCAGGATTACAGCATTAGACTGTCTGTCAGATTACTGCATTAGACTGTCTGTCAGATTACAGCATTAGACTGTCTGTCGATTACTGCATTAGACTGTCTGGGTGAGATTACAGCATTAGACTGTCTGTGAGATACAATATTGTAATTGGCTCATGGGACACTGTAATAGACTGTCTATGAGATACAGGCATTAGACAGTCTGTCAGATTACAGCATTGTGACTGTCTGTCAGATTACAGCATTAGACTGTCTGTCGATTACTTTGCATTAGACTGTCTGTGAGATTACAGCATTAGACTGTCTGTCAGATTACAGCATTAGACTGTCTGTCAGATTACAGCATTAGACTGTCTGTCAGATTACAGCATTAGACTGTCTGTGAGATTACAGCATTAGACTGTCTGTCAGATTACTGCATTAGGACTGTCTGTCTAGACATTGGCAGAGACATTAGACTGTCTGTGAGATTACAGCATTAGACTGTCTGTCAGATTACTGCATTAGACTGTCTGTCGTGATTACAGCATTAGACTGTCTGTCAGATTACTGCATTAGACTGTCGTAGACACAGCATTAGACTGTCTGTGAGATTACAACATTAGACTGTCTGCCAGACATTGCATTAGACTGCTCATGAGATTACAGCATTAGACAGTCTGTCAGATTACAGCATTAGACTGTCTGTCAGATTACAGCATTAGACTGTCTCATTAGATTACTGCATTTAACGTTCGTAGATTATTAAGCATTAGACTGTCTGTCAGATTACAGCATTAGACCGTCAGATTGCTGTTATTAGACTGTCTGGCCGATTACAGCATTAGACTGTCTGTGAGATTACAGCATTAGACTGTCTGTCAGATTACTGCATTAGACCGTTCGTCGATACTGCATTAGACTGTCTATGATTACAGCATTAGACTGTCTCTCAGATTACCGCATTAGACTGTCTGTCAGATTACAGCATTAGACTGTTCGTCAGATTACTGCATTAGACTGTCTGTGAGATTACAGCATTATTCGTTCGTCAGATTACTGCATTAGACTGTCCGTGAGATTGCATTAGACTGTCTGTCAGATTACAGCATTAGACCGTCAGATTACTGCATTAGACTGTCTGGTCAGATTACAGCATTAGACTGTTCAGAGATTACAGCATTAGACCGTTCGTCAGATTACAGCATTAGACTGTCTGTCAGATTACTGCATTAGACTGTTCGTCGATTACTGCATTGTGACTGTCTGTCAGATTACTGCATTGGACTGTCTGTCGTGACATACAGCCGCGTGGTATTATTAGACCGTTCGTCAGCTTACTGGCAGAGACATTAGACTGTCTGATTACAGCATTAGACTGTCTGTCAGATTACTTTACTAGACTGTCCGTGAGATTACAGCATTAGACTGTCTGTCAGATTACTCGCATTAGACTGTCCGTTAGATTACAGCATTAGACTGTCTGTCAGATTACAGCATTAGACTGTCTGTCAGATTACAGCATTAGGACTGTCAGATTACTGCATTAGACTGTCTGTCGATTAAGCAGCATTGACCGCCTGTCGATTACTGCATTAGACTGTCTGTCAGATTAAGCATTAGACTGTCTGTGAGATTACAGCATTAGAGGTCTGTCAGATTACAGCATTAGACTGTTCGTCAGATTGCATTAGACTGTTCGTCAGGATTACTGCACACCGTTCATCAGATTACCGCATTAGAATTGTCTGTCAGATTACTGCATTGACTGTTCGTCAGATTACGACATCGCCTGTCAGATTACTGGCAGAGACATTAGACTGTCTGTGAGATTACAGCATTAGACTGCCTGTCAGATTACTGCATTAGACTGTCTGCAGATTACAGCATTAGACTGTCCGTCAGATTACTGCATTAGACTGTCTGTAGATTACAGCATTAGACTACCTGTCGATTACTGCATTAGACTGTCTGTGAGATTACAGCATTAGACTGTCTGTCGATTACAGCATTGACTGTCTGTCAGATTACAGCATTAGACTGTCAGATTACTGCATTAGACTGCTCGTCAGATTATGCATTGACTGTTCGTCAGATTACAGCATTAGACTGTCAGATTACTGCATTAGACTGTCTGTCAGATTACTGCATTAGACTGTCTGGTCAGATTACTGCATTGGACCGTCTGCCGATTACTGCATTAGACTGTCTGTCAGATTACTGGCAGAGACATTAGACTGTCTGTCAGATTACAGCATTAGCTGTCAACAAGACTAGCAGATAGCATGGTGTGCTCCTATTTGTCAAACACACACACACAGTGCTTAGCACTGTGCACACACATACACTTTATGCTTGAGAGTTTGTATGCACTTGCTTGTGTGTAAAAGACAGTAGCACCGTGTTTGACTGGCTATTAGAAAGTGCTGATGTACTCATGCACATGTACATGTACATTCACAGTCTGTGCTTTTGTTTGTGACAGAAATCTTCTCCCTGCTTTTCGAGTGTATGGTACAATCCGGAGGGAACTCGCCACACAGTTGGACCAAACCATCAGGTGGAGGGGATGAGAACAGAGATGTTCCATAGATAGGATACCTTCCTACCAGCTGACATGTCATGGATTGTGTGGTTGGTGTGTGTGTGTGTGTGTGTGTGTGTGTTGGCCTGTATGTGTGTGGAGCCTGTGTGTGAGTGTTGTATGTAAAGTGCAGTATATGTGTGTGTGTGTGTGTGTGTATTTCAGGATCACTGTTTCTATCATGGCTCAGTTGTTGGTTGGGAGATTCTAGTCTGCACTCAGCACTTGCTTTGGCCTCAGGTACCACACAGCCAGACACACATAGACACACATAGACACACACACACACACACACACACACACATACACACACACACACACACACACACACACACACACACACACACACACACACACACATACATACACATACACATATACACACACACACACTTGTACAAACACACACACACACAGTTTTTGCATTGGCATGGAAATCCGTCTCAGTGTGTTGTCATGGAAATGGTATCTTCCAGGGGCGGGTCTCACTGAACTACAGCGCGGAGTTACACTCATAGCCACTGGCCAATCAGAACGGAGCTGCGGGGCCATGCCCTCCGGCAGAGACGCAAACTGGCAGCAGGGAAGTGACCATGGTCGCCATGGTGACTGTAGCTGAGAGAACTGATTGGAGGAAATTGGCCTATCCCCACCCAAGTGGCAGGGTGGGTGAGGGTTCACACACACACACACACACACACACACACACACACAAACACACACTCCGTTGACACGCATTTAAAAGCACACAAATTAGTTTGCCTAATTTCTAACCGGAATTCTTAGTCGAGTCCCTGACCCCTCCCCACTCTACTTGACCTCTCGAGTCCCTGACCTCTCCCCAATCTACTTGACCCCTGTGTCCCTGACCTCCTCCCCACCTACTTGACCCTCGAGTCCCTGACCTTCCTAATCTACTTGGACCTCTCTCGAGTCCCTGACCTCTCCCCTAATCTATTTGACCTCTCGAGTCCCTGACCTCCCCACTCTACTTGACCTCTCGAGTCCCTGACCTCCCCACCTACTTCTGACCTCTCGAGTCCCTGACCTCTCCCCAATCTACTTGACTCTCGTGGTCCCTGACCTCCCCCACTCTACTTGACCTCTCGTGGTCCCTGACCCTCCTCACTCTACTTGACCTCTCGTCCCTGACCCCTCCCACTTACTTTACCTCCTCGGTCCCTGACCCTCCCTTAATCTACTTGACCTCTCGAGTCCCTGACCTCTCCCCAATCTATTTGACCTCTCTCGTGTCCCTGACCCCTCCCCACTCCTACTTCTGGACCTCTCAGGGTCCCTGACCCCTCCCTTGCCCACTTGACCTCTCGAGTCCCTGGGACCTCTCCCCAATCTACTTGACCGCCAGGTCCCTGACCCCCTCCCCACTTACTTGACCTCTCAAACTCCTGAATCCCTCCCCACTCTTACTTGACCTCTCGTGTCCCTGACCCCTCCCCCCACTCTACTTCTGACCTCTCGTGGTCCCTGACCCTCCCACTCTACTTGTCTTCCTTGAGTACTGACCCTCACTGGCTTCTTCCTTGTGTCAGGTTATGAGCGTTTTGCAAGCAAATAGTCTGGGAAGGAAATTGGAAACTGAGATTTATAAATTAGGTCAAATTAGTTTTAATGTTGCCTGACGCACGTTGCAGTATATATCTGTGAGCTAGTTTGCGCCCAAACAATCAATAAACAGCC
>JAIFZK010000131.1:140000-142500 GCA_027481765.1 Tenualosa thibaudeaui | reverse complement strand
TCTGAGATTGTTTACAAAGCTTACATTGTGAACTAGCATGTTGCTAACTATACCTACAGAGGCAACAAGCCAAAACGAAGCAAGCCGACCAATCACACACTCCCTCTGTTTGTGGGGTCTACACCGTTTCAACAGATAGTTGGAAAATGATGGAGGTATTCATCAGCCCTCGGACAGGGCTTGCGTGTCTACCGATTGACAGAGTTGCACGACAAAATACACAGATGGGAACCCATTACATTGGCTAAAAACTGTGTGTGTGTGTGTGTCTGTGGGGATGTGTGTGCGTGTTTGGGTGATTTAATACATGTGGGGGCATTTTGTGTGGTTGTGGATATGTTTGTGGTTATATATGGATGTGTGTGTTTTTTCATCCAGCAGAGTGGGCTACAGGTGAAGTCTAATCCACGTCAGTCTCGGAGATACATGCAGGCGCCACCTAGTGGACCTCCCTCATCACTGCCCTCTAGTGGCCAGAGTCAGGCAGTGCAGTTCAGAGACACCACCAGCAGCAGGTAAATGGAGAACAGAGCAGCCAAACTCCCTTCAATACTTACGCCCACACTGCGTGTGTGTGTGTTTGTGTGTGTGTGTGTGTGTGCGTGTGTGTGTGTGTGAGGCGACAAGCAGCAGGTAAACAGAGAGCAATGCAGCCAAACTCATTACTCACCCTCTCTGGACCAGCACACTGCCAGCACCGTGTGTGTGCGTGTGTGTGTGTCCGTCTGTGTGTGTGTTACATTGTCAGTAGTCTGTAGTCTACAGTAGTCTCAGTGGATATGTGTGTTTCTGACTCATTCTATGGTAATGTATTACAGGATCAGGCACTGTGGTGTGTGTTTGAGTGTGTGTGTGTCTCTCTAATGGTTTTGTGTTGCTATGGTAATGTATTACAGGATCAGGCACTGTGGTGTGTGTGTGTGTGTGTGTGTGTGTGTGTGTGTCTCTAATGGTTTTGTGTTGCTATGGTAATGTGTTACAGGATCAGGCACTGTGGTGTGTGTGTGTGTGTGTGTGTGTGTGTGTGTGTGTGTGTGTGTGTGTGTGTGTGTGTGTGTGTCTCTAATGGTTTTGTGTTGCTATGGTAATGTGTTACAGGATCCAACAAGATGCAACAGAACAAAGTTGAGGATCAGCCAATTGCCTTTCAGAGAAACAGACATTCTGTGTTTTTGTGTGTGTGTGTGTGCATGCGTGCATGCATGTGTGTGTGTGTGTGTGTGTGTGTGTGTGTGTGTGTGTGCATGTGTGATGAGTTGTCATCAAATCCAGCAAGAAATAAAGTTGAATTTGGAAGACTATGTTCATTGTGCTCTTAATCCAATCACTTATAAGACCACATAAGAACACTCATAGGAACACTGGGTAGCTGGGTCGTAGGGTCAGTGGCTAGTTTAGAAACATACATGGTCAGTGGCTAGTTTAGAACCCCATCTCATTCAGTTGGCCTAGTTTGTAAACATACATGGTCAGTGGGTAGTTACAAACACACCATCTGATTAGTTTAGAAACACACTTATGGATTAGTTTATAAATATAGCTTTAAAATATTTTTTTATGTGTAAGACATCATTTTTAGAGACCTGTTCAAAGACACCAGCTTTGCAAATTTCAACTGAAAACCATAGACTATGAAAACGGTATGGATAATGACTTTCATTTAAGCAATCACGGCACAGGACTTTTTCAACTTTTAATGCTTTTTACTATGAGCCAATGAAATGGCGGCTTTCGACTTCTCTGGTAAAAGTGACCAATGGCACGACGAGATTTCGACCGGAAGAACGTCCCTCCCCAACACGCTTGTTTTTCCTGTAATGGCGGACCGCACAAATTCAGAAGGTAGCGGGTTCAATGGAACCAGGTGAGAGTTTTTATCCCGCTCAGAAACAATTTTTACGCTGAAATGTCAGAATCGTATAACAGTTTCCAAACAGATTTGTAAGGAGTAGCCGACTGTTGAAGCGCACAGCTCAAGTAGCCATGCGAGGTGGATCTTTACCCGGCGCTGCCGAGCATGTTTAAGCTAATGTTAATGTGAACGTGAACTCTCATCCCTGTTCCACCCGACAAACAGTACTTGTGTTGGCTATCCAGGTTCCATCGTTAAACCAGATGAACACCCCCGTAAAGCGGAACAAACTAGTTGCTGTTGGAGCCCCGACCCTTTAGTCTTGGAGCGTTAACGTTAAATAACTTTGTGGTTGGCTGCTGTTAAAGTCAGTGTCTAATGACTTTAAATCTCATTATATCGTGTATAACGACAATAAAGGCTTTCTATTCTATTCTAGTATTGCGCTGCTAACGTTACTGTTCGGATAGGATTGAGTAAGTAGCGTTAGTGATTTGGAAATCGGATTGATAAAAGCTCCTAATCTGTTTAGTAAATCCGGTATTGATTTATTGCCTTTAGAACAGTTTCCTCTGAATTTGCCAAGTTAACGTTGCGCACGTCAGTCTTCCATGTCAAATCCATTCATTAATGTATTTATTATTGCGC
>JAIFZK010000131.1:120000-125000 GCA_027481765.1 Tenualosa thibaudeaui | reverse complement strand
GACTTTACGATTATTATTTTAAAAATGTGGCCTAATAAGAAAAACATAAAGAATATAATATAGAATATAATGTAATGTTATCCAGGTCCACCACGTTCATGTTTGGGGATATTAGAAAGCACCAATGTTGTCCTTGGATTATTGTAGTGAACTAATTGCTGTAGTGATCAGAATCAGTTTTATTGGCCAAGGAATCAGACTTACTTCAGTAGGTTTGAACTCTATACTTTGAACAAGCAGACATGTTACTCAGCCTAATGTACAAATAATCCAAGTGGCAGTGGGATGTTAAGTGCAAAAGTAATAGTAATTAATAATAAAAGCTGAAATGTAATTAATAATAATAGTACAAATGAAATGCAGTAATGTAGTGATGTCACTGAGAAAGAAGTGATGTCACTGAGAAAGAAGTGATGTCAGTGTGAAAGTAGTGATGTCAGTGTGAAAGAAGTGATGTCACTGAGAAAGAAGTGATGTCAGTGTGAAAGAAGTGATGTCACTGTGAAAGAAGTGATGTCACTGAGAAACAAGTGATGTCTGTGTGAAAGAAGTGATGTCTGTGTGAAAGAAGTGATGTCAGTGTAAAAGAAGTGATGTCACTGAGAAACAAGTGATGTCAGTGTGAAAGAAGCTGTTCTTGGTTCTGTCTTTTTTGGTGTGCAGGGATGTGTGGTGCTTGGCAGAGGGTAGGAGATTAAAGAGTGTGTGTGTGTGTATGTGTGTGTGTGTGTGTGCATCACTGCCTGCAAAGTAGCTTACAGCCTGCTGATGAACACTGATTTTAAAATATTATTGAAAGATAGACACAGTACAATTAGGAAGTCCTGCCACTGAATTCAATACAATGTTTTAAATGACTTACAAGCCCATACAGTGGACTAGCATGTTGCTAAAAGTGTGTAAAGGTATATTGCTGTTAAAGACTGAATCCACCTAATACTATGAAGACTAATACTATGGTTTATTGATGTTGAAGACTAATACTATGGTTTATTGATGTTGAAGACTAATACTATGGTTTGAAGACTAATACTATGGTTTATTGATGTTGAAGACTAATACTATGGTTTGAAGACTAATACTATGGTTTATTGATGTTGAAGACTAATACTATGGTTTATTGATGTTAAAGACTAATACTATGGTTTATTGATGTTGAAGACTAATACTATGGTTTGAAGACTAATACTATGGTTTATTGATGTTGAAGACTAATACTATGGTTTATTGATGTTGAAGACTAATACTATGGTTTGAAGACTAATACTATGGTTTATTGATGTTGAAGACTAATACTATGGTTTATTGATGTTGAAGACTAATACTATGGTTTATTGATGTTGAAGACTAATACTATGGTTTGAAGACTAATACTATGGTTTATTGATGTTGAAGACTAATACTATGGTTTATTGATGTTGAAGATGCAGAAAGTCTTTGTTGGTATACGCGCACTCTTGCAAAAACTACTGTAGGGTGTCACTGTGTCATTAAGTTTGTTCAGGTCAGATGTGGCATCTTCAGAAACACTCCACAGTCAAAACAGCCCTGAGGCTCCTCCTTCACCTCAGTAGTCCACTTCATCACTGTTCTGATTACAGACTCAGTAGTCCACTTCATCACTGTTACATTTACATTTACATTTAGGCATTTAGCAGACGCTTTTATCCAAAGCGACTTACAAAAGAGGAGAACATTCAAGCTACAACACAATGAAAGAACGAACAAGGGGTGCATATTGCTAACATAGAAACTGCACCATTTTAAGTTGAAAGTGCAACAGTGCAGAGAAATTAAATTGTTAAGTGCATTTTCAAAGTTTACGCCAGGAGATATTCTTGGAAGAGCTGGGTCTTCATGAGTTTCTTGAAGGTGGAGAGGGTATCAGTTGATCTGGTAGCACTTGGGAGTTCATTCCACCAGCGCGGAACCACATATGAGAAGAGACTGGATTGACCTGCACAAGGTGTTGGCCGTGCTAGAAAACATTCCTAAGAGGAGCAAAGCGGTCGTCAGGTGACATAGGGCTTCAGGAGAGTATTCAGGTAGATGGGAGCAGAGCCATCAATCACCCTGTAGGCCACCGTAAGTGCCTTGAATTTGATGTTGGGTTAGGTACGGCCTGATCTTCCTTATGTTGAATAGGGAAAAACGGCACGACCGAGCCACAGAGGCAACGTGATCTACAAAGGTCAGCTGGTCATCAATCATGACATCTAGGTTTCTTGCCACTTTGGTGGGAGAAACAGGCAGGGAGTCGATCTTGAGTGCGGACATGATTGTTAGTTACAAACTAAACAGCACCGTCTCCGTCAACAAGCACCTTTAGTGATTCAGGTGACTACAAGCACCTTTAGTGATTCAGGTGACTACAAGCACCTTTAGTGATTCAGGTGACTACAGGCAAGAAATACAAGGCTGTGCAGTCCTAATCAGTAACTGCAGTGACCCCGCATGTAGGGGTGGGAATCGAGTAGAATGGAGAATTGAATACTTCAGTTCACCAGTATCGTATCTCTGACATGATCAATTCCTCTCGTCAATGCCAACATGTTTTTCAGACCATTGGCTTTGGGTCAGTGGGTGTTTGGAATACAGAATTGAAATGGAGAACACAGTTCTGGACGGGTTTCCCTCATCCCAGTAACCTGCTAACCACCTTAGTGATATCAGCCATATTACTGGCCTATGGACTGATATTGAAACATTAAGGAATTGATAAGAGAGTTGATTTTTACCAATAATCAGAATCGCCAGTGGCATTGATATTGATCAAATCCTCTCAGTTCTCATGGTGGGAACCCACCGGTCCTCATGTGTGTAGCGCTGGTGTAACTTTCTTCTTTGCTCCGTGTCACACCACCTGTCAATCACACCACTCTGTCAGTCACACCACTCTGTCAGTCACACCACCCTGTCAATCACATTTGAGATTTTTAAAGAATGACATCCACGCCATGTAGGGAGGTTACGATTAAGGCCACGATTATTTAATTGCTAATTAAGTTTTTGCTTTACTAATTAATTGCTAAGGTTTTAATTGCAAAATGTATTAATTGCTTCATTCCTAGTGTTTGTGTGAGTGTACATCTGTCAAGTGTGTGTGTGTGTGTGTGTGTTTGTGTGAGTTTGTGTGAGTTTACATCTGTCAAGTGTGTGTGTGTGTGTGTGTGTGTGTGTGTGAGTGTACATCTGTCAAGTGTGTGTGTGTGTGTTTGTGTGAGTGTACATCTGTCAAGTGTGTGTGTGTGTTTGTGTGAGTGTACATCTGTCAAGTGTGTGTGTGTGTATGTGTGTTTGTGTGAGTGTACATCTGTCAAGTGTGTGTGTGTGTGTGTGTATGTGTGTTTGTGTGAGTGTACATCTGTCAAGTGTGTGTGTGTTTGTGTGAGTGTACATCTGTCAGGTGTGTGTGTATGTGTGTGTGAGTGTACATCTGTCAAGTGTGTGTGTGTTTGTGTGAGTGTACATCTGTCAAGTGTATGTGTGTGTGTTTGTGTGAGTGTACATCTGTCAAGAATGTGTGTGTGTATGTGTGTTTGTGTGAGTGTACATCTGTCAAGTGCGTGTGTGTGTGTGTTTGTGTGAGTGTACATCTGTCAAGTGTATGAGTGTGTTTGTGTGAGTGTACATCTGTCAAGTGTATGTGTGTGTGTTTGTGTGAGTGTACATCTGTCAAGAATGTGTGTGTGTATGTGTGTTTGTGTGAGTGTACATCTGTCAAGTGTGTGTGTGTGTGTGTGTGTGTTTGTGTGAGTGTACATCTGTCAGGTGTGTGTGTGTGTGTGTGTGGGTGTGTGTGAGTGTACATCTGTCAAGTGTGTGTGTGTATGTGTGTGTTTGTGTGAGTGTACATCTGTCAAGTGTGTGTGTGTGTGTTTGTGTGAGTGTACATTATCAAAGTGTGTGTGTGTTTGTGTGAGTGTACATCTGTCAAGAATGTGTGTGTGTGTTTGTGTGAGTGTACATCTGTCAAGTGTATGTGTGTGTTTGTGTGAGTGTACATCTGTCAAGAATGTGTGTGTGTGTTTGTGTGAGTGTACATCTGTCAAGTGTGTGTGTGTGTTTGTGTGAGTGTACATCTGTCAAGTGTGTGTGTGTGTGTGTTTGTGTGAGTGTACATCTGTCAAGTGTATGTGTGTGTGTTTGTGTGAGTGTACATCTGTCAAGAATGTGTGTGTGTATGTGTGTTTGTGTGAGTGTACATCTGTCAAGTGTGTGTGTGTGTGTGTGTGTGTGTTTGTGTACATCTGTCAAGTGTGTGTGTGTGTGTTTGTGTGAGTGTACATCTGTCAGGTGTGTGTGTGTGTGTGAGTGTACATCTGTCAAGTGTGTGTGTGTATGTGTGTGTTTGTGTGAGTGTACATCTGTCAGGTGTGTGTGTGTGTGTGTGTGTGAGTGAGTGTACATCTGTCAAGTGTGTGTGTGTGTGTGTTTGTGTGAGTGTACATCTGTCAAGTAAGTGTGTGTGTATGTGTGTTTGTGTGAGTGTACTTCTGTCAAGTGTGTGTGTTTGTGTGAGTGTACATCTGTCAAGTGTGTGTGTGTTTGTGTGAGTGTACATCTGTCAAGTGTGTGTGTGTTTGTGTGAGTGTACATCTGTCAAGTGTGTGTGTGTGTGTGTTTGTGTGAGTGTTCATCTGTCAAGTGTGTCTATGTGTGTTTGTGTGAGTGTACATCTGTCAAGTGTGTGTGTGTGTGCTTGTGTGAGTGTACATCTGTCAAGTGTGTGTGTGTGTGTATGTGTGTTTGCATGAGTGTACATCTGTCAAGTGTGTGTGTGTGTGTATGTGTGTTTGCATGAGTGTACATCTGTCAAGTGTGTGTGTGTGTGTGTGTGTTTGTGTGAGTGTACATCTGTCAAGTGTGTGTGTGTGTATGTGTGTTTGTGTACATCTGTCAAGTGTGTGTGTGTGTATGTGTGTTTGTGTGAGTGTACATCTGTCAAGTGTGTGTGTGTGTGTGTGTTTGTGTGAGTGTACATCTGTCAAGTGTGTGTG
>JAIFZK010000131.1:90000-107500 GCA_027481765.1 Tenualosa thibaudeaui | reverse complement strand
TGTGTGTGTGTTACAGTCATCTTTCTCTCCCCCCAGATCCCGTAAGTTGTGTCAGGAGTCAGATCAGCACCTGCGAGACGTGGAGAAGGTTCTAGAGAACGACCGTCGGTACCTCGTTCTAGACTGTGTTCCAGAGGAGCGTCACAAGCTGCTCATGTCCTACATCAGTGAGCTAGAACGCCGCGGACCCCCTCCCCCGCCCACCGCATCAGAACCCACACGCCGCTCCACCAAATAACACACACACACACACACACACTCTACATCAGTGAGCTAGAACCCTGCACCCCCCACCCCACCCACTGCATCGGACACACACACACACTCACTCACTCTCTCTTTCTCTTTCCACCCAGAGATTGCCATGAGATGCACACACTCTCTCACACACACACACACTCACACATACACATACACACACTCACACATACACACACTAACATACTCACACCCCACTTCCAAATTCTCTTGACACACACACACACACACAATCTCTCTCTTTCAAGCAAGCATGCACACACACAAAATCAGATATTCACACTCACTCAGATACACACAGACACACACACACTCTTTTCACTCAGAGATTCTCTTGTCACTCTCTCTCTCGAACAGACACAAACACACAGATCCACAAACACACAAAAACATACACTGCCTTCAGGATGGCTCAGGACCAGTGCTCAGACAACATGTGTTGTGTTGTATGTGTGTGTGTGTTTGTATGTGTGTGTGTGTTTGTATGTGTGTGTGTGCGTGTGTGTGTGTTCACAGATGGCGTTTTCAATTCCTGGACGAATACCATCAGTGTACACAGATGGGCAGTGTGTCATTTTTATACATGGATGAATGTGGGTTAGAGAGACTGCATGATGGCACGTGCGTGTGTGTGTGTGTGTGTGTGGGTGTGTGTGTTTGGTGGGGGGGGCACATGTGTATCTGCTGTAGAATAAGGGCAGGTGTTGGTGTTTCTTATAAAGGATCTTTTTCTGCTGATTGCAAATAAAATGAAACGTTTTTGTTAATAGTTGTTTATTTCTGTATTCATTCAAAAAACAGAATTGCTCTAAATCACCTGTGTCTTCAGTGAAGAATACATCTACACACACACACACACACACAAGAACAGTCCCAATCATCTACACACACACACACACAAGAACAGTCCCAATCATCTACACACACACACACACACACACAAGAACAGTCCCAATCATCTACACACACACACACACACACACACACAAGAACAGTCCCAATCATCTACACACACACACACACAAGAACAGTCCCAATCTGTGTTTCTGTGGTAGAACTCCATACTCAACTCACACACACACACTCAACTCACACACACACACTCAACTCACACTCTAGGTACTGGAGTGGTAGAATTCCCCTGACAGCGTAAAATCCCTTTGACCCCGAGTGTGTGTGTGTGTGTGAGTGAGAAAGAGAGAGATTGAGAAAGGGGCAGAATAAAAGTCATCAGCTATTGGACAACAGTTACACATGGCCACAGAGACGCACACACACACACTAATGTACCGCCCTACAAACACTAATTCCACACTAACACACACACCTGTAAGCAAGAGGTTTGAACTTCAAAACAGACACACACTCACACACCTACATAATTAAAGGGTTTGGACTTCTACCAAACCCTTCCAAACTTCTACTTCAACCACACTACAGATAACACACACACACACACACACAACTACATGGCCAAAAGATTCAAGGCTCTGTTCTAACACACCACCAATACTCAGACCAGCTCTATTCTAACAACAAACACGAAGGCTCTTACAAACACCCCTACACACAGTCTAATAGTCATAAATGGTATTTTACACACACACACACACACACACCCTTCTTTTACACTCACTGGGCAGATGAACTTTAATTCATTAACTAATGATTAATTTAATTCATTAACAGGAGTAATTCAGATGTAAATGATAATATTCTTTAAGAATCTAATTATCAGATGCTAATGAGAACTACTGGTCAAAGTCTTTCTCCACATTGGACCGTAATATCCCCAGCAGGGACCAGTGTGTGTGTGTGTGTGTGTGATATGGGTTTTATGTTTGTGTGAGGTATCGTGTGTGTGTGTGTGATATGGGTTTTATGTTTGTGTGAGGTATCGTGTGTGTGTGTGTGTGTGTGATATGGGTTTTATGTTTGTGTGAGGTATCGTGTGTGTGTGTGTGTGTGTGATATGGGTTTTATGTTTGTGTGAGGTATCGTGTGTGTGTGTGTGATATGGGTTTTATGTTTGTGTGAGGTATCGTGTTTGTGTGTGTGTGTGAGTTGTGTTCCCATGGCACAGGGTCGTTGTTGTCGGTGTGTGTGTGTGTGTGTGTGTTAGTTGTGTTCCCATGGCACAGGGTCGTTGTTGTCGGTGTGTGTGTGTGTGTGTGTGTGTGTGTGTGTGTGTGTGTGTTAGTTGTGTTCCCATGGCACAGGGTCGTTGTTGTCGGTGTGTGTGTTTGTGTGTGTGTGTGTGTGTGTGTGTGTGTGTGTTAGTTGTGTTCCCATGGCACAGGGTCGTTGTTGTCGGTGTGTGTGTGTGTGTGTGTGTTAGTTGTGTTCCCATGGCACAGGGTTGTTGTTGTCGGTGTGTGTATGTGTGTGTGTGTGTGTTAGTTGTGTTCCCATGGCACAGGGTCGTTGTTGTCGGTGTGTGTGTATGTGTGTGTGTGTGTGTGTGTTGTGTTAGTTGTGTTCCCATGGCACAGGGTCGTTGTGTGTGTGTGTGTGTGTGTGTGTGTGTGTGTTAGTTGTGTTCCCATGGCACAGGGTCGTTGTTGTCGGTGTGTGTGTATGTGTGTGTGTGTGTGTTAGTTGTGTTCCCATGGCACAGGGTCGTTGTTGTCGGTGTGTGTGTGTGTGTGTGTTAGTTGTGTTCCCATGGCACAGGGTCGTTGTTGTCGGTGTGTGTGTGTGTGTGTGTGTGTGTGTTAGTTGTGTTCCCATGGCACAGGGTCGTTGTTGTCGGTGTGTGTGTATGTGTGTGTGTGTGTGTGTGTGTGTGTGTGTGTGTGTGTTAGTTGTGTTCCCATGGCACAGGGTCGTTGTTGTCGGTGTGTGAGGTGTTTTCTCTCTCGTGCCAGAACTGCTCCACGTCGGGCAAAACTCCGTCTGCAGGCGGCGACTCCAGTGGCTGGGTCTGAGTGTCTGTGTGAGTGTGTGTGTGTGTGTGTGTGTGCACATCGCTGAGTGTGTGTGAGCCTGCGGGCGGGAGCGAGGTCTCTGGGCGTGGTCTCGGAGAGGTGTGTGCAGTGGGTGTGTGTGGGCTGGGCTTGGCAGGGGGCGGGGCTTGTCGCAGCGTCAGCCGTCTCCATAGCGACTGGTATCCATGGCGAAACTCCTCGCTCAGCGCCAGCACCAGCACGGGGTCCACTAGCGACGCCAACAGGGGCAGCAGCTCCGAGGCCAGCCAAAGGTCGCGACCCCTGCCAACCCTCCCGGCTCCCTGGCGACAACCCCACGCCCACCAGAGCCACTGAGGCAGCCAGAGCGTCGCCATGGTGACGGTGAGGCCCAGCAGTGTGAGCGCCAGCTTGCGGGAGCGGATTTGCGTGCGCAGGTTGGGGCTCTTGCTGCCGCGGCGACGGCTCTGGCGGAAGGAGAAGCACAGGAGGGCCAGGGCCAGGGTCAGAGGGCAGCAGTACGCCAGCAGCGGGTAGGCGTGAGTGTACGCCCACATGATGCGCCGGGAGCCATCGGGCACTCGCTGCGCACACACACGCACCCCCCGACCCTCCGGGGCGTCCGCCAGCGTGGCGTAGAGCGCAGCGGGCAGCGGCAACAAACCGGCGGTCAGCCAGAGCAACGGCAGTAGCAGAGCCAGACCCGCTGGGCGCGCGCTGCCCGCACGGCTGGGGTTGCTGACGTATCGGTGGCACGCGATGGACATTACCGCCAGGGTTACACTCTTGGCCGTCAGGCACGTCTGTGCCAACCAGTCGTACGTCTTGCACGCGAACCGGCCCAGTGGCCAACCGACCTGCGAGAGCACCGCCGCTTTGGATGGCACTACGAGCGCCAGAACGAGCCCGTCCGCCAGCAGAAGGTTGAGAAGGAGCGCGTTGATGAGCGAGAGCTTCGCTTTGCGCGCGTTACTGATTAGGACACCGATGGCTGTGACATTTCCCGAGAGCCCCAAGACGCAGACGACTCCGAGAATCACCGGGATCAGCACGCGCAGCTCAGCTGGCTCTAATGGCAGCGGTACGTCGGGCTCAAAGAAAACACGCTGGTCGACAGAACTGTTCCTCGCGCTCCCGTTTGAAACTGGCGCTGTATCCATGTTTTTCCAACCTGCAAAGAATCTAAATCTTCAGATTCAGTTACGCTCGCGATGCTTTAGCTGTCGGTGAAAAGTTCAAAGCGCGCGTCTTCTGTGGAGGAATGCAGAACCAATCGATGAATGCTGCGCACCCACCTGTCAGCACGAGAAGCTTATCGTCCCCAGCAGCAGGCGCGAGGCAACAGACTTTATAAAGGCGTTTGTGATTGACAGCTGCCGTCCCGTACTGACTGAGAAGGTTTCATATCGCCCGTCGTGACAGCCTCGCGGGGCCAATTAAAACACGGTTCCAGAGAGCGCGCTCCACGAGCCTCCGTGCGCCCTCAATGATTTAATGAGCGGAGCCCACCTCTGCGCGCGTGCTCACGGGTTAACGGCTCCGTGCCCAGTTTATATCCAAATCCCACGAGAGAAAATGTGTGCGAAGGAGGGAGAGAGAGGGAGAATATCCATTTTTATCTCTGTCCATCTCATGGCTGTAAACCATCAATCTGAGATGTCAGATCTGACAGATGTAAGAATAGCGTCAGAAACCCCTTCAGCCATCATCCCTCTTGTGTGTGTGTGTGTGTGTGTCAGAGAAAGAGAGCAGAAATAGGCCTATCAGGCATCATAGACGAGTTTATTCAGCATTGTTTTTCTTTTCCTGTTGTTTTTGATTGTTTTGATGTTTGATTGTTTTGATTGTTTATAGACTGGTGCGCTAACGTTGAGGAAGTAGTATAGGGTTAGGGTTAGTTTAACCACATTGAAGAACTGAAACGTACTTTTGAGGACAACATGCTTTTAACACACCCAGACAGCACACACACACACACAACAGCTTTTTGTCCCTTGGCCCTCGCTGCTAATGGATGGAGGGATTTTCACCCAATGATTATCAAACCATCAGAAGGCCACACAGAGCTGAGTCTCCATAGGCAGCTTGGACTTCATGGACATCTTCCCCAGGCGTTGAAGATTTTAGCACAAATCACAATTATTCAATTCAATTCAGTTTTATTTCTACAGCACCTTTTACAATAGTATTGTCTCATGGTGCTTTACAGAAGGAGCACCCAAGAGCAACAGGGGCAGGAAAAACTCCCTTATGTTTAGTTAGTCTAGGAAGAAACCTTGGGCAGATCCACGACTCAAGGGGCTAACCCAACTGCCGGGGGTCATGCAGAAAAATTACAATCAGTAGTAACCATGACAGACTACAAGTTGCCAATGGTTTTAGCTAAGGTTCATAATAGTTCATAATGGAGTATTATCCCACTTTACATTATATGGTAGTCATATATAGGTGGTTATGAGGAATTATGGCTGGACAATGTAGCAGCGGCCAGACATAGTGTCAAACTCAAAGGAGTGAGATGGGTCATGGGGGTAACAGTAAGGGTCCATTTGACAGTCCCATTGTGAGGTGCGTCAGTCACAACGCTTCAAGGAAGGGGAGACGGGCCTAGCATGGGTGTCCAGGAAGGGCCTCTATGATGGAGAGTCGGTCCTGACATGGGCCTCCCTTAGTGTTGGTTCCACTCAGTCCACTAAGGAGGGGAGGGTGAGAGGAGTCCGCCGGAATGAGGCAGGGATGACACTCAGCAGAGATGATTGTGGACAGAGGAAGAAAGTGAATTAGGCCAGGTTCACACATCATAGAGCAAATGTGTAATTTGGGCATACATATATATATATATATATATATGAATGTATACACACACACACACACACACACATATATATATATATATATATATATATATATATATATATATATATATATATATATATATATATATATATATATATATATACACACACACACACATACACATAAATATTGAGAGAGAGAGAGAATTCGGCATGACACATGAAGCTTTTGTGGCGGCACTAGGCTATAGCAGCATAACTAAGGTATGATACATGGTAACCCAACACCACTCCAGGGATGGTCAGTGGCCGCTATGCCTCGCAACTGGGGGCAAGAACAGAGGCAGTCCCTCCCCAGAGACCCATGAGAAGTGATGATTTGCCACGCACCATCCCTAACTATGGGAAACAGTAAAGAGTCCGCTTGGGGCGGAGATTATTCCACAGCAGGGGTGCATGGTAACAAAAGGCTCTTCCTCCTATCATAGATTTTGATATTCTTGGGATTACAAGGAGACCAGCATTTTGGGATCTTAGGGTTCTAGGAGGGTAGTAAGGGACAAGTAAGTCTTTAATATAACAATTACAAACTACAAATTACTTCTCATCGTTATATTGTGTAGATCGTCATAGTAACCTATCAAATTGGGTGACGGGTGTAACAGGGGTGGTGTGGCGCAGTGGTTAAGGAACCTTGCTAGCATGCGAGTAGCCTGGAAAATTGTGCCCTTGAGCAAGGCACTTAGCCTGAAGTTGCTCTAAGGGAGACTGGCCCTGATGTAATAGACAAATGTTAGTCGCTTTGGAAAACGCTTTGAAAAGTGTCTGCTAAAATGCATAAATGTAATGTGGCGCTTTTGCATGACGGGGTACCAGCTCGACCGGACTCGGTTTGGTTAGTTTTCTGTTACTATACGGTTCCTCCTCAACGTGCATTTGTTGGGCGAGCCAAGGGGTAGCACAAACTGACATTTACTGTTGTTTAGGCTAGTGTAGGCTAATAATTTATGGTCATTGGCCATGTTCAATTAGCACGCACGCGTCTGTCTCTTTTTTTATCTAGGCCTATAGTTCTCCCATTTTACAAGTTCGCACAGCGCACTCCGTGTTAATTTCTAATGTCTAACGTGAAGAATATGGGGCTGAAACGTCGGAAATAATAACGTCGCCTTTAAAATTGAGGTGTGCAAAATGTATTTGTCGTTTCACGGAGGCTACCACATTGTGCGCGTGTGTCTGTAGGGTTCCCAAGGTTTTTTTCCTATAGCCCCTTCCTCAGAATCAGAGTAGCCTTAACCCACATGAATGAAACGGAGATTCATCACTAGTGTTTTACTAATGAGTGTATATAAACCAGATTCACCACTAGAATTTTACTAATGAATGGTTATAAACCAGGCGTTCCCAGACCTTTCCATGCCAAGCTACCTAAACAGTGTTAAATTCTGAATTCCAACACTTTTGCAACTTATCTGATCTCCTCAGCTATGAAAAGGAGTACAGAAGATGCCATAACTGCAGATATCATGAATGCTACATATTACATACATTACATACAACGCATTTATCTAGTATTTTCCATCATTAAGACTTTTGTAGGGGCTGTGTGAACTATTTATATAACCGTGAGACGGGCTCAACGTCAGAAAAGGCCCCACGCTCCACTCCAGCGGTTATAAATGGTACTGCAGGCTGCTTTTCAAACACATTGAAACAAACGTACGTAAAAACTGTTTCTGACTCCAGTAGTGTAGTTCTATACACTAAAAGTACAGTGCAGAATTTTTGAATACAGACCACGTCTTCAAAACGCTTCCAAACTTCAGATTTATACTTCCTACATTGTTATTATAATGAATAATGTAAGAAATGAGCGAAATTGTGATACGGATAGGCATAGGTCTTTGGAGTCTTATTATCGTGCCCAGTTGTGTACTATCGCGAGATTTCAGCGTCGACTAATTTGAGCGGAAGTAGCCTGTGAGTCTCTTTTCCGGCGGCCATAGCGGAGCATCGGGTGGGTAAGAGATTCTGGCTAGTATGAATTAAAACATCTAACTCCATCCTCCTTGTAGAACTTCTCACCGTCCTGCTTCATATTCCAATAATCACTCCTTTGCTTACGGTTATCCATCTGATCCCAATATTAGAGCGAGAGGAACACAAAAGTGGAAGTTACAGTCAAGAAGACGTATGCTACCGCTAGCATATGAGCCGAGGTTTCTGTCCCATAAGTCTGTATCTCCGTGTCATTAAACGCCACTTTCGTGTAACGTTCGTAATCTAATGTAAGCTTTGTTGGTTTGGGCTGGATTGTAATGGTCCTGTCCCCTTTGCATTGCTGCGGTAACTCGGACTACAGACTGTCGGACTCTTGACTTGTTGGTAGCAAGGCAAAGAGCTTTGAGGCTAGTTAGCAGTAAACGTGTCGCTGCTTCAACTCCTCTGCTGTTTCTCAGTCGGCGGCAGGGATGCAGTTCTGTTTGGTTTGTAATTGAGATTTGCTTGGTATATAGAGGAGCCTACGCTGTCAGGAAACCGTTCTGGCGTTAGTTTAGGATGAGGTGAGCACGAGACTAGCGAAGCTGTGAGATGAGGGTTGTTAACAGTGGTGCTTACCAGTTAGCATGTGTAGCTTGCACTGTTTTCGCGGAGTGTGTGTGTTGGAGGCGACTAGATGGAAGTAGACTTGCTGTGTGTGAGTACGCGTAAGACAACCTGGCATGTGGATGTTGGATTGGCACAGTTATTGGAGAGAGAATCAAGGAAGCTTCATTGGAAAGCCTGGTCAGGTAGCATCAGTGTCATTGAGGAAACGGTGGAAACCTGTTTGCATCTTAGGCTGGCCTTTACCTGTGTATGTATGCTGACTGAAAAGAGTGTGTGTTTTTAGGCATCATGAAGCTGAATCCCTTCGTCACGTCCTCTCGGCGTAAGAACCGCAAGAGGCACTTCAACGCCCCGTCTCACATCCGCAGGAAGATCATGTCCTCCCCCCTCTCCAAGGAGCTGAGACAGAAATACAATGTCAGGTCCATGCCCATCCGCAAGGACGATGAGGTCCAGGTGAGCTGCGCTCTGACACACACACACACTCCATGTCCATGCCCATCTGTAAGGTGTAAGACATCCAGGTTAGAGAAACGCGCCTGGTGTGTGCTCATCCATTAAGACAGCGAGGTCACTGACACACACACTAAGACGGCGAGGTCACTGACACACATGCGTACTCAGGTATGGTCTGTGTCCATCCCAATCCCTGCCAACAGACCAGTTTGACCATTCCACACACACCTATTCCTCAGTCAGTTATAACATGTGTGTTCACGCACGCGCACACACACCTACCTACCTACCTACTTATTCCTCACTCACTGTCGTAAGATATGTGTGCGCACACAGTTGTCTTCAGTCTCTAAGGGATATGGCTGGTTGATTTATTGTGTGTTTGCAGGTGGTGCGTGGTCACTACAAGGGCCAGCAGATTGGTAAGGTGGTGCAGGTCTACCGTAAGAAGTACGTCATCTACATTGAGCGCGTGCAGAGAGAGAAGGCTAATGGCACCACCGTACACGTCGGCATCCACCCCAGCAAGGTGTGTGTCTTACCTGTGTGTGTGTGTGTGTCTTACCTCTGTGTGTGTGTGTGTCTTACCTCTGTGTGTGTGTGTGTCTTACCTCTCGTGTGTGTGTCTTGCCTCTGTCTGTGTGTGTGTGTGTGTCGCCTCTGTGTGTGTGTGTGTGTGTCTTGCCTCTGTGTGTGTGTCTCTTGCCTCTCTCTCTGTGTGTGTCTTGCCTCTCTGCGTGTGTGTCAGTTACATTGTGATGGGAACAGTTGACGTGGTCGACAGACAGCTGAAAGTTGCTGCTGAGGTCCCAATAGATGTGTGTGTGGGGGGGGGGGGGGATCTTTGCCAAGTGCATGTGTCCTGAGAGGTCCAGTTTGTGATTTGTGGGAGTGTGTTAGGTAGGCCAGTGTTGAGTATGGTGTGTGTGTGTGTCTATTGTGAGGTGATCCATATTTTCACATCAGGTAGTGTGCATGTGTGTGTTGAGTAGTGAGTGAGTGTGTGTGGGGGGGGGGGTCGTGTGTGTGTGTGTGTGTGCGCGCGCGCCAAGTGAAGGTGTGTGCATTGCTGAAGCCTCTAGACTGCTGGTGCTGGACGAGCCTCTGAACTGTTACCAAGAAGGGACTGTGTGGAATCTACCATGAACCATTACTGATGTCTTGTGACTGGTTGTGTGTGTGTGTGTGTTGGAGATCCAGAGTTAATGCTGTCCCAAGATCATCTGGGGCTGCGTCTTGGTCGTGTGTGTTTGAAGTAGTTGCTGTGAGTAACTTATTCACACCATGTGTGAGGCGGTGTGTATCTGTGTGTGTGGCAGTGTTTATCCGTGTTTTTTTTTTTTTTTTTTTTTTTTTTTGAGTTTAGTTTATGGCTTCAGTGATGACTAGTGGAAATTCCTCTGAAATGCTTGAACAAGGTTTGGGCCACTGTGACCTAATTATCTTTGGCTTGTGGATTTGCAATGAGGCGTTTGAGGACAACAAGCTTTTGGAACTGTGTGTGTGTGTGTGTATGTACGTCTTGGCTCTGAGCACCAGACTCTGTGCGCGTGTCTTGGGTTGAGTTCAGAGTTGGTTGTGTGTTCATTGTTAAGTGATTATTTGGTATTATTGGTGTGTGTGTGTGTGTGTGTATACAAGCCTCTCATGCAGCAGTCGCGTGTGTCGACTGACCACTTGTGAGGTGAGGTGTGTGAAGTGCAGTCATGCTAAGGTGGGTTGGGCACCGGTTGGATCCGTCTAATTCCTGTGTGTGTGTGAGTAAAAGGGTGTGTTGGTACAATGGACAGTGTCCAATGCAAACTGTCTCCATCTGTGTGTGTGTGACAGGTGGTGATCACACGTCTGAAGCTGGACAAGGACCGTAAGAAGATTCTGGAACGCAAGGCCAAGTCTCGGCAGGACGGCAAGGAGAAGGGGAAATACAAGGAGGAGACCATTGAGAAGATGCAGGAGTGAACATGACCTTTTGTTAACAATAAAACTGTACAAAATAACCCTGCTGCAGCCTTGCTCTCTCTTTCCACACATACACACCAGTACACCTGTTTGTGTCTCACAACTTTCCTCTGGCTCCTGAAATGCCAGTCACATGCACACTCTCACTCTTTAAACCCGGCAGTCTCACAAAGGCTCCAGAAGGCTGGTAGGGTGCTGATAGCAAGTTTGTGGCAGGCTAGATTGGCTGTGAACATTGGTAAACTCCCTCTAACAGACTGGTAGGCTAACAGACGTGTCGGTGAGTGAAACTGACACCCTCAGTTGTAACTCGCTAGCGCTGGACTCTTATTCCGTGATCCTGGGTGTGCGCGCAATCTTCCCCTGCTGAAAACGTATTTTTATCAAACCATTAAATAACCAATTAATCCAGAGCGCAGGTAGAAAACCATGTGTATTGGTGTCCATGATCACCAGCTGATATCTTGCCTACACACTGCGGTTTACAGATGAAAGTTGTCGCCACGTCCTCTACATCTCTCGTATGGCAAATTAGGCTGTGATGAGCAGGGACTGTTAATCGGGATCGACGTGGTCTGTGCTGATGACACTCCAGAGTTACGACAGAGACCACATGCACACGTCTCTGGCACCCAACGTCAGGGATGTTCTGTGTCCATGCTGCCCTCCGTCACGGCTGTCGCTCGCTCCCAATAAACCGTGACCGGTCATGTGACAGCGCGCTTCCTCATCTGGCAGTTTGCGGGTCGGCTTGCGACTGGTTAGAGCACCGGCGCTGGCGCGTGAAGCAGCACAAGTTTTTCCACGGTTTGAACGTCCGCGTGAAGTCGGTTAAGCCTCCAGAATGACTGAGCTCCGTCTCGTTATTCCTTTGGTCGTGATGACCGTATTCTGGGGAATAGTTGGCGGTGTGGTGCCCTGGTTTATTCCCAAAGGGCCGAACAGAGGGTGAGTAGCCTAGTTTCTCGTTTAACACCGAAATGGAACAGACAGTTTCTACATAACTTTTATAAATTTTATTTCGATTTTCAGAATGAACTGTTGATTTAAACACGTTAAATGCAGGTAATTACTGAATGAATGAAAGTGTTACGGTCGGCTCAGTGAAATTCACATCGGCACTGCGTCTTGTTTTCCTCTATTGAAGTGTTGGCACTTTTCCACTAACCCATGAAACCTGAAACCTCCGCTGTGCAGCGCAGTTTCACATCTCGTTGTTTGAGATTAAAAGGGACATGTTTTAAAAAAAATGCTGAATAAAAGTTAGGCAATAACCAGCCAGTCCCGTGCCTGTGCGTCAGGTGGAACTTTAAATGTAGTTCTCTTCATGTTGTTCCGCGTTTCCCATTCGAACTGCACCAATGCTATTCAGTCCAGAGCTGAATGCGAAGATTCTTGTATTTAGAGAGCCCGAGTGATTGGTGGTTTAGTGCTTTAGTGCGTTTATGGTCTGTTTGTGTCTATTAACGCGATATTCTTTGCCTCTCGCAGGGTTACTGTCACCATGCTGGTTCTTACGGCAGTGTGCTGTTATCTCTTGTAAGTATTGTTATTCCAGAAATGTGTCATTGTGGTGTGACTCTCTCTCTCTCTCTCATCACATGCTGCTAGGCATTCCATTAACACAGAGTGTAAATGGAAAAAATGATCAATCCAGAGCAGACAACTCCAGCTCAGCTGAGCAGAAACATCAAGAGTTGTGTCATGTAGAGTTTGGAGCAGACAGACTAACACAACACACACATTGGGTGGGTAAACAGATGTCAGGCTTCACTGTAGGGCTTTATGGAGCAGTAATACAACTGCCCTCACTGTAGGCCTGTGACGGGTAGACGATTTTACACTATAAAGATACATGATGTAGGCCTGACTGTAGAGATATATGACTGGAGTTCTAGAGGAGGGGTGTAGTCGGTGTTGGACAGGGGGTACAGAGTCCCCCCACTTCTTGGAACAGATCATTTATATAAGCTATTTGTCACTTTATTAATATCAGGCATTCATTTCTAACATATTTGCAAATGTCAAGCAAACCTCTTCACTAAGCCCTCTATTGTCATAAATAAATGCAACTTAACATTATGATGACCATGAAGAAATGCGATGATACTATCAACGTAGCTTTTTGGAGGTGTGTGTGACTGCAATTGGGCTATATCATTAAAATCTCATACCTTAGCTTGATCAATCCCCACTACACCCCTGGACTGCAGACATATGATGTAGATCTGACGAAAGAGTTGATGTAGTCCTGACTAAAGAGATATATGATGTAGACCTGACTAAAGAGATATATGATGTAGTCCTGACTAAAGAGATAGATATATGATGTAGTCCTGACTAAAGAGATATATAATGTAGTCGTGACTAAAGAGATGGATATATGATGTAGTCCTGACTAAAGAGATATATGATGTAGACCTGACTAAAGAGATATATGATGTAGTCCTGACTAAAGAGATAGATATATGATGTAGTCCTGACTAGAGATATATGATGTAGTCCTGACTAGAGATATATGATGTAGACCTGACTGTAACTAGAGATATATGATGTAGTCCTGACTAAAGAGATATATGATGTAGTCCTGACTAAAGAGATATATGATGTAGTCCTGACTAGAGATATATGATGTAGTCCTGACTAAAGAGATAGATATATGATGTAGTCCTGACTAAAGAGATAGATATATGATGTAGTCCTGACTAAAGAGATATATATGTATCCTGATGTAGAGATCCTGACTAAAGAGATAAAGAGATATATGATGTAGTCCTGACTAAAGAGATATATGATGTAGTCCTGACTAAATATATGAGATAGATAAAGATATATGATGTAGTCCTGACTAAAGAGATAGATATATGATGTAGTCCTGACTAAAGAGATAGATATATGATGTAGTCCTGACTAAAGAGATAGATATATGATGTAGTCCTGACTAAAGAGATATATGATGTAGTCCTGACTAAAGAGATAGATATATGATGTAGTCCTGACTAAAGAGATAGATATATGATGTAGTCCTGACTAAAGAGATAGATATATTATGTAGTCATTACTAAAGAGATATATATCCTGATGATATATGTAGTCCTGACTAGAATAATGAGATAGATAGATGTTGTAGTCCTGACTAAAGAGATAGATATATGATGTAGTCCTGACTAAAGAGATAGATATATGATGTAGTCCTGACTAAAGAGATATATGATGTAGTCCTGACTAAAGAGATATATGATGTAGTCCTGACTAAAGAGATAGATATATGATGTAGTCCTGACTAAAGAGATATATGATGTAGACCTGACTAAAGAGATAGATATATGATGTAGTCCTGACTAAAGAGATATATGATGTAGTCCTGACTAAAGAGATATATGATGTAGTCCTGACTAAAGAGATATATGATGTAGACCTGACTAAAGAGATATATGATGTAGTCCTGACTAAAGAGATATATGATGTAGTCCTGACTAAAGAGATATATGATGTTAAGATGTGCCTAAGTGAGTGTGTTAGGGTTAGTGTCTATGTCTGGGTTAGTGTCTATGTCTGGGTTAGTGTCTATGGTGGTGTCTGTCCTCAGTGTAGTCCTGAATAATTCAGTATGTCTCAGTCAATCGGTCATCAGCGCTGAGCGTCTCCATGTTTCCTCTCTGCCACCGGAGCTGCAGATCCTCCATAATTCAACAAGAGAGCAGAGCAGCGTGGGGCTCTTCCACTCATCACCACTAGGGGTGCCACTGTGCTCCCACTCTCAGATCTATCACATCTGTGTGTGTTTGATGAGCAGACTGTACAGCTCTCTCTCAGTGTGTGTGTGTGTCATGAGCAGACTGTACAGCTCTCTCTCAGTGTGTGTCAGTGTGTGTGTGTGTAATGAGCAGACTGTACAGCTCTCTCTCAGTGTGTGTGTGTGTGTGTGTGATGAGCAGACTGTACAGCTCTTTCTCAGTGTGTGTGTGTGTGTGTGTGTGTGATGAGCAGACTCAGACTGTACAGCTCTCTCTCAGTGTGTGTGTGTGTGTGTTGCATTGTTTGACTCTGATCTCAGTAAAGGCCCACAGCAGCAGCAGGGTTGTCACACACACACACACACACACACACACACACACACACACACACACACAGAGTAGCCCACTGACTCATTTCTAGAACCGCATTGCTCTGGCTGGTGTGTGAAGTGTGTTTAGGTCTGGGATCTAAAGTGTGTGTGTGTTTATAAAGTGTCTCCCTCTGGTGTGTGTGTGTGTGTGTTACAGTTGGCTCATTGCCATCCTGTCCCAGCTCAACCCATTGTTTGGCCCGGTGCTGAAGAATGATGTCATCTGGTACCTGCAGTACCACTGGCCCTAGAGACCCCTCTGCCTGCTGCGTTGCACCCTTCAGGTAAATGCCCAATGATCTTACGACCTTTTCACCTCACACATAAACACTGCAGAGGTCACGCTGCAGCCCCCACTACAGGGTGGAGATAAATACACACACACACACACACACACTCACTTTGGATAAATATTTCCTAATAGACAACAAATCCCATAGTACCGTTCAGTTCAGTTTTCAGTATTAGACAACATGAAGTTTCCTGCAGGGTCGACCTGAAAACTGCAGACCTTGGCAGACAGCAACATTTATGTTGATGATGACAAACACTTGTGTGTGTGTCTGTGTGTGTGTGCGTGTGTGTGTGTGTTGTGTTTTAGACCCATGGGCTTGTGATCCTGCCAAAAACACCAAGGCCTCTGCACAGAGAACTGCCGACCCTCAAGATGTGTGTGTCTTATACTATTCTGCTCTAATAGAAGTTTCTGCAGTGCACAGTACAGAAGTACTGTGTGTGTGTGTGTGTGTGTGTGTGTGTGAGAGAGAGAGAGAGATTGTGTGCTGATTTTGCTTTGATTGCATTCCAGTTTCTCACTTCAAGGACACTGATGGAGCTCCTCTGGTCACAGAAAGTGGTGTGTGTGTGTGTATGTGCGTGAGTGTGTGTGTGTAAATGTAATGTGTAAAGAGCTGTACATCAGCATAAGTTATGATTCTCGTTCTCTACATTTAAAACAAGACGCTGTATTATTTTCTGGTTTATTAAAACATTAAAACCAAAGACTTCAGAAAACACATAGTTCAGCGTGTATGTGTGTGTGCGTGCGTGTGTATGTGTGTGTGCGTGCGTGTGTATGCGTGCGTGTGTGTGTGTGTATGTGTGCGTGCGTGTATGTGTGTGTATGTGTGCGTGCGTGTGTGTAAATCTGTCCTCATATCTGTGTTTTCATGTGCCTGCATGTGTGTGTACACACACATAAGGTGGAGTTGAATGTTACATGGCACATGTGTATCTGCACACTGAAGGACCTGCGTGTGTGTGTGTGTGTGTGTGTGTGGGAGTCTTCATGTGTCTTTGGGAATGCGTGGCCGCGTGTCTGTACACTCACACTCCTCCCTGTGTGTGGAGTTGTGTGTGTGTGTGTGTTGTTTTCTCTGGCAGGGGGGGCAGCAGGCTGTGTGTCCGTTCTCTCTACACCTGCGGCAACTCAGCACCAGCTGGCAGCATAGTGGAGGACAGCACAGCATGTAATCATCCCAGGGAACACCGCAGTACCTACACACTACACACACACACACACACACACACACCAGAGAGGGGAGTTTTCAGAATATTTTTTCTTAAGTCTTTTCTTAAAAAAGCTAAGTTAGCGGCTAAGCTATGATCCCACTGAGCTAAACAGATAGCCTAGCTATCCAATTCAAAGCTAGCTAGCAACTAAAATGAGCTAAATAGCAATCCAACTCTAAGATAGGTAGTGACTTCCAGTAAAATGTGTCTTAAATTTCCCCAGTAAGTCATACTAATAATTTTAAGATTAGATTAAGATTCGAGGGGTGATTTGTAATAATAATTTTATTGTGATTCATTTTCAAATCTCTCCTCTAATCAGCACACACACACATCATGGTTGAATGCGAGGGCATAGTGCTACACAATACACACACACACACCAGAGATGACCTCATGGTTGAATATGAGGACGTATCGCTACACAGTACATACACACACACACCTGAGATGATGTCATGGTTGAATGCGAGAGCATAGCGCTCGTCAAACACAAAAAGTTTCCCGCGGTAGAATCCATCAGGGAAGCACTCCAGGTACTTATGAATGCCGCCTCTCAACTGCAGGACTTCCTTACACACATCCTGAAGGAACACACACACACACGCACACACAAACACACACACACATGCACACACGCACATACACACACACTCATCAGTAACTCACAATGGGGGTGTGTTTTGGGGAAACTACCTCAGTAGACCTATGAATGGGGTTCCTGCAGGTCTCAACAAGTGCAGTGTAATATTGAATTAATTGTTTTCTGATCATTTAAGATGAAACCCAAAGGTTAAGATTAAAATATTGATGAATGGGGTACTCCCCACCCTCACCTACAGAATGGCTGCAATCTTTCCTAAAGCGCACGATACTGAACATAAACATTACTGTCC
>JAIFZK010000131.1:77500-85000 GCA_027481765.1 Tenualosa thibaudeaui | reverse complement strand
CATCGGCACACAGCGTCTCCACATCCAGACTCTGAAATAAAGTGTCTGTGGCGAAGTCGGGATCCATTGGGCGGCTTCACACTCACTGAAGTTTGCCGGTTAGCCTGAGATTCGTATATTCTGCTACAGGCAGCAGTTTAACTCCCTTCGATTCCCGTCGTGTTTCACGAATGCGTCCTGTGGGAACCGGCTACAACGCATGCATTAACTTACCACTCCGCATTCACTGACTAAAGGCCTTTTCGTCACTGTGGACATTCGGAGCTCTTTCCATGCCCTCCACACCATAGCACCGGTGCACAGCCGACGGACATCCGGTTTGTGACTTCCGGTTTATTGGACACGAGGCCCAAGAATAGTTTTTGCTTTATCTTTATGTTAAAGGTTGCTGAAGTGGTGTTACATTTATGCAGCTGTAAACATATGAGTTAAAAAATAACCAAATACTACACACGAGAGAGAAAGACAAACTCCCGTTTTGTCAAGGATGCTCATACCTGTCAAAATAAAAGTCACTTTGTCGCGGCTCACTCGTGGACGTTCTGACAGTAGAGGGCGTTGGTAGGCCAGAGTATTCGGGATCAGAACCTCTGTCTGCTAGTATTAAGCCCCAGCTGTACCCATCGTGCACCGGCAAAACGATAATGACATTAAAATATTATTTGTGCTCACTGAATCTACGTTATTTCCCTCACATTCCCTGAGAGCACATCTGAGTTTTTTCCTAGGCCTGTAATGTTTGGTGGTGTGTGTGTGTGTGTGTGTGTGTGTTGCTGTAATAAAGGCCCTACTCCAGCTGATTGACTGACACATTTCCTCCCCAGGCTGCTCCGCTGTCACAACTGCAGGGCGTTTCAGTTATGTAAACAGAGTTAAACAAACATATACATTTGACCATTTATTTAATCATTTTACAAAACAGCAAGATTCAAGATTCCTTTATTCCGTCCCATTATACTAGTATAGGAATGTCGGTAACACTTTCTATGAATCCAGAATTCATAAAGCATTATAAATTCATTCATAAGGATTATAATGTGCTAATTACATTAGTACTCATAACTGTTTATAAATTCTAATGACTGTACTCATAAGACAATTTAATGTCATGATATTGGGCTTTACAACTTGAAGTGTCTTGACATAATGCATCCCAGCTCAGCAGCTGCATCAAAGACTGTTTGTCAGTTTGCAGCAGTTATGGCAAAACAGAATAGAAACAGAAACTTCACTAGCGATGTGCTTTATGCTAATACTTCACTAGCGATGTGCTTTATGCTAATACTTCACTAGCGATGTGCTTTATGCTAATACTTCACTAGCGATGTGCTTTATGCTAATACTTCACTAGCGATGTGCTTTATGCTAATACTTCACTAGCGATGTGCTTTATGCTAATACTTCACTAGCGATGTGCTTTATGCTAATACCAATTTTCAGGGAGGCCAAAATCACACATATGTGCATGTGCATGTGCATGTGCACACACCCACAATGGAAAATCCCTCTAATTTTAGATCAAGTAGCTTACTGAGGGGAAAACATTCAAAACTACTATTTTCAACCAGTGCTGTAGTCTAGTTTGCAGTACGTATTCTGTCTGTGATGGGGTGCCTGAGGTGCTGCCACAACTACTGCTGTTTTATTGGATATACGCATACCAAAGAACCTTTGAAGTGGTATGCCTGCGTATTACATAGACACCAGCCCTATTCTCAATTCATATCCTTTCCTCTATTTGTTTTTTGCCGTGTAACAGAAACAGGTCTGCCTGAAAAGAAATTTCTCTCTTTTCACTGGCTTGACAAAACATATTGCATTGCATAATGCAAACATAAGATTCACAATTGACTTATACTCTAAATTATACACAACCTCATTCTGTAGAGTACATTAAAATATTATCTTCCAATATAATACAGCCATGCAAACACATGTTCAGATAGATCAGCCCTGAAGTAAATTACTTACTTTACAGAAGAGCAAACAAGCTCTCTGAACATTTCAGACTGGATTACAATATCCTATAATGTATACTTTTAGTCTATAACTGCTTGAAATATCTTTACCTTTGGATGCAAGAAGGCTCTTTAGATGTTTAAAGTTTGTAGAGTTTTTTGAGTTATTGAAGAATTCAATGCGCAATAAAATATGATTAACCTACATGCAACGTCATTTCATAGTCAATGGTGAACCATTTATCACAGTAGCATCTAATACCATTTATCACAGTAGCATCTAATACCATTTATCACAGTAGCATCTAATACCATTTATCACAGTAGCATCTAATACCATTGTAAAGTTCAGATTGTGTACTTCCACATGATATGTGGTGTGTGTTATGAATACTGTGAGAGCAGTTCAGCAGAGAAAAGGGTGTTGTTATAGAGATTAATGCAATATGCACAACTGATTAAATGTACCTACTTTCAAAGTTCATTTTCTCATGAACTATTTATCACAGCAACTAGTACAATTTTAAAGCTCAGATTATGCACTTTTATTCAATTTTAAAGCTCAGATTATGCACTTTTATGCAATGTTAAAGCTCAGATTATGCACTTTTATGCAATGTTAAAGCTCAGATTATGCACTTTTATGCAATGCTAAAAATCAGATTATGCACTTTTATGCAATGTTAAAACTCAGATTATGCACTTTTATGCAATGTTAAAACTCAGATTATGCACCTTTATGCAATGTTAAAGCTCAGATTATGCACTTTTATGCAATGTTAAAACTCAGATTATGCACTTTTATGCAACGTTAAATCTCAGATTATGCACTTTTATGCAGTGTTTGGGGTGTGCATGTGTGACGGATAGTGCAAGAGCAATTCAACAGAGGGAAAATGGGTGTTCTTTTGGTGCATGTCAGACACCTCGTTTTAGTTTGAACTGGCAGACATCATTGCAGCCTGAATTCCTACGTCTTGAACACTGAAAATGAATGATATTATATAACCTCATTATATTATATAACCTCATTATATTTCCTTACGCATCTAAACCCTTTGTTTGATTGTTGCTCTAGGCTACTTGCTAATTTATTCATTTAGCCTAAATGTTGATGGCCAAGGTATCTTGCATAGAAATTACTTTGTTAAGTTATCCTTCCTAATGCAGTTGCACAATTGGGGAATCTTTTATCTGTTTAACTAGTGAGCTACTTTTTAAAACTTTTTAACCCAAGTTGAACCCTAACCCTAACCCTAGAGTTGAACCCTAACCCTAACCCTAGTATAAATATGTTAATAAGGCTATATCTAATTAAATATTTGCTCATTTGCATATATTTTATATTATTTTCATAGTATTTTTACATTTTGTTAACGTAATAAATTTAAAAAGATTTGTAGCCTTAAAAAATCAGTAGCCTTAAAAAATGTTCGCCCTATTTTTAGGATAGAATTCAGGCTTAGAATAATGCATCAACAAATCCCTCTTCAAAATGCAGTTAAGAATAAGACTAGAAAGTTTGGTGTGTGTAGGAGATTTTTCATTTGGAGTGTGAGAAAAAAACACATTTTGAGAAAACGGCCTTTAAAGATTTTCATGACAAAATTCCACAGACTTCTTGTCACCACCCTGTCCTGTCTGTCTTTGTCTCCCGCCTTGTCTCTGCTTTGTTCTCTGTCTCCTGTAGGATTGCCTGCCTGTCCCCGAACCTGGCCGCCTGTGACCTGTTCCCTGCACCGGTTTCCAGGCCGTTCCATGCCTCCCCGCCTCATTCCCTGTCTGTTTCTGTTTGTCTCAGTCTCCGGAGAGATCGTTTGCCCGTTGCCGAACTTGGACTGCCGCTGAGCTACGGCTCTGCTCCTCCGCCCCTGGTACGACCCCTTTGCCTGCCTACGACCTACGCTCTGCTCGGCCGTCCTGGACTCCAACCCGTGCTTCAGTCCCGACCAACGCTCTGCGCTCCTGCCCCGCTTCCCGACTCGTCGCCTGCCTGCAACTCTCACCTGCTCTTCTGCCACGGTTCCCGACTCGCCACCAGCGCCCCGCCTCAGTCAAAAGGACGCCGTGAGGCGTCTGTTAGAGGGGGAGTACTGTCATGGTCCTGCTTCCTGATACCTTGGCCCCCCCACTGGACTATCAATGAACTGCAATCTCTGTGTTTTGTTTTCATTCCCCATGTGCTTCTGTTCTGTTGCCTGCCCTGCCCCTTTCTCCTCCCCTGCTCTACACCTGCTCCTCATGATTCTGTTTTCCCCATGATGAGTTTCAGCTGCCCCCTGTTTGTCCTGGTGCTCCTGTCCCCTATATAAACCCCAGTCTTTTCTCTGTACTTTGTCTGATCATCTGACCTCGTTCTCCATTCTGTTGTAAGTCTGTATCTACTCTGCTCACCTACCCGTGAGTTCTGTTTCCATGTTTTTTCCTGTTCTCGTTTCTCGTGTCTGCCTTGTGGAATTCTTGTGAGTTTCTTTTGTTTCCCCGAACCCCTGCTCTTTTGATACTTGTTTTTGGAAATCCTTTGTGTGTTTTTGCCACCGTGATATTTCCAAGATCTCCTACTGCTTTTTGTATAGTTTCTTGCTCTGTTGAAATAAACCGTCTCCAAGTCCTAGAGATGAATGTCACACTATCTAACATCTGAAACACATTAATGTGTCACACTGTCTAACATCCAAAACACATGAAAATGGATTATTAAACAGGGCATCATCATGGCCTTTAACTGAAGACCATCACATGGATATCCCAAAAAAATGTTCCCCCAAGTTAATTCACAACCATTACACAGCTGTCTAGTTCCCCCAAGTTAATTCACAACCATTACACAGCTGTCTAGTTCCCCCAAGTTAATTCACAACCATTACACAGCTGTCTAGTTCCCCCAAGTTAATTCACAACCCTTACACAGCTGTCTAGTTCCCCCAAGTTAATTCACAACCATTACACAGCTGTCTAGTTCCCCCAAGCTAATTCACAACCATTACACAGCTGTCTAGTTCCCCCAAGTTAATTCACAACCATTACACAGCTGTCTAGTTCCCCCAAGCTAATTCACAACCATTACACAGCTGTCTAGTTCCCCCAAGTTAATTCACAACCATTACACAGCTGTCTAGTTCCCCCAAGTTAATTCACAACCATTACACAGCTGTCTAGTTCCCCCAAGTTAATTCACAGTCTGCATGTCAATGCCAGCACTATGTGGAGCCCTCCTCCTTCTCCTGTTGTGTGTTTTATATATTTATTGTACTACTGCATACTATTGACACTGGGCCCATGTACCAGAGTTGAGCCATTAATCTGCATTCTGCAAAATTACAACAAAAGAAAGAGAAAGAAAGCAAAGCAAAAGAAAGCAAAGAAAATATCTACGGTAAAATTATAACAGAGCAAAGAAAATATCTACGGTAAAATTATAACAGAGCAAAGAAAATATCTATGGTAAAATTATAACAGAGCAAAGAAAATATCTACGGTAAAATTATAACAGAGCAAAGAAAATATCTATGGTAAAATTACAACAGAGCAAAGAAAATATCTACGGTAAAATTACAACAGAGCAAAGAAAATATCTATGGTAAAATTATAACAGAGCAAAGAAAATATCTATGGTAAAATTACAACAGAGCAAAGAAAATATCTACGGTAAAATTACAACAGAGCAAAGAAAATATCTACGGTAAAATTACAACAGAGCAAAGAAAATATCTACGGTAAAATTATAACAGAGCAAAGAAAATATCTACGGTAAAATTATAACAGAGCAAAGAAAAGCAAACAGAGGTTGATTTTCTCAGCTTCAGAAAATACTGACCTATAAATTACTGGCTGATTTATCCATCTGAAAAGTTGTGCTGAGATCAGCTGGCTGATTGGAAATTGGAAAGAAATAAGTAGTGACACAACTTGTACTTTCTGGATCTTTCTGCAAAACAATGGCAGTTCTGATAAGCTACTCTTAGTTATTGCAGACCTTCCATAGCTGTCACTCTCGACATGTGTCTGGTCAATTGTAAGATGAACATCAGGAGTCCCAATAATAGCATTTCAATAATAGGTCCATCAGAGAACTAACTAGGAAGCGTGAGAGTATACCATGTGATGCATTCAAACCAATTGCTTTGTTGGAATTCGAGCCCAGCCAATGAGATTTCAAAAGACTCCTGGAAACTTTCATGATTGGTGTTTGATAGAGCAAAACTCTCCATGTTTGGATTACAGAATGTGATGCAGGAGAATCTCTCCATGTTTGGATTACAGAATGTGATGCAGGAGAATCTCTCCATGTTTGGATTACAGAATGTGATGCAGGAGAATCTCTCCATGTTTGGATTACAGAATGTGATGCAGGAGAATCTCTCCATGTTTGGATTACAGAATGTGATGCAGGAGAATCTCTCCATGTTTGGATTACAGAATGTGATGCAGGAGAATCTCTCCATGTTTGGATTACAGAATGTGATGCAGGAGAATCTCTCCATGTTTGGATTACAGAATGTGATGCAGGAGAATCTCTCCATGTTTGGATTACAGAATGTGATGCAGGAGAATCTCTCCATGTTTGGATTACAGAATGTGATGCAGGAGAATCTCTTCATGTTTGGATTACAGAATGTGATGCAGGAGAATCTCTCCATGTTTGGATTACAGAATGTGATGCAGGAGAATCTCTGCATGTTTGGATTACAGAATGTGATGCAGGAGAATCTCTCCATGTTTGGATTACAGAATGTGATGCAGGAGAATCTCTCCATGTTTGGATTACAGAATGTGATGCAGGAGAATCTCTGCATGTTTGGATTACAGAATGTGATGCAGGAGAATCTCTGCATGTTTGGATTACAGAATGTGATGCAGGAGAATCTCTCCATGTTTGGATTACAGAATGTGATGCAGGAGAATCTCTCCATGTTTGGATTACAGAATGTGATGCAGGAGAATCTCTGCATGTTTGGATTACAGAATGTGATGCAGGAGAATCTCTGCATGTTTGGATTACAGAATGTGATGCAGGAGAATCTCTGCATGTTTGGATTACAGAATGTGATGCAGGAGAATCTCTCCATGTTTGGATTACAGAATGTGATGCAGGAGAATCTCTCCATGTTTGGATTACAG
Organism: Tenualosa thibaudeaui; assembly: GCA_027481765.1. NCBI lineage: Eukaryota > Metazoa > Chordata > Actinopteri > Clupeiformes > Clupeidae > Tenualosa > Tenualosa thibaudeaui. The sequence goes on along the minus strand of JAIFZK010000131.1, from coordinate 77,921 downwards.
AATGTGATGCAGGAGAATCTCTCCATGTTTGGATTACAGAATGTGATGCAGGAGAATCTCTCCATGTTTGGATTACAGAATGTGATGCAGGAGAATCTCTGCATGTTTGGATTACAGAATGTGATGCAGGAGAATCTCTCCATGTTTGGATTACAGAATGTGATGCAGGAGAATCTCTCCATGTTTGGATTACAGAATGTGATGCAGGAGAATCTCTCCATGTTTGGATTACAGAATGTGATGCAGGAGAATCTCTCCATGTTTGGATTACAGAATGTGATGCAGGAGAATCTCTGCATGTTTGGATTACAGAATGTGATGCAGGAGAATCTCTCCATGTTTGGATTACAGAATGTGATGCAGGAGAATCTCTGCATGTTTGGATTACAGAATGTGATGCAGGAGAATCTCTCCATGTTTG
>JAIFZK010000131.1:67500-70000 GCA_027481765.1 Tenualosa thibaudeaui | reverse complement strand
CCTATCCTAGGTTTACCTACTTTACCTAGTTTTACCTACCTATCCTAGGTTTACCTACTTTACCTAGTTTTATCTACCTATCCTAAGTTTACCTACTTTACCTAGTTTTACCTACCTATCCTAGGTTTACCTACTTTACCTAGTTTTACCTACCTATCCTAGGTTTACCTACTTTGCCTAGTTTTACCTACCTATCCTAGGTTTACCTACTTTACCTAGTTTTATCTACCTATCCTAGGTTTACCTACTTTACCTAGTTTTACCTACCTATCCTAGGTTTACCTACTTTACCTAGTTTTACCTACCTATCCTAGGTTTACCTACTTTACCTAGTTTTACCTACCTATCCTAGGTTTACCTACTTTACCTAGTTTTACCTACCTATCCTAGGTTTACCTACTTTACCTAGTTTTACCTACCTATCCTAGGTTTACCTACCTATCCTAGGTTTACTACTGTACCATTACAGCATATTGTGACATCTTCCAATGTGGCACAAACCTTAAGTGCTGGAAACAATGTCATACATTTAATTTTTCTTTAATTTTATTTTAGCTTCATTTGTTTACATTTTTGATCATCAAAATGTTATCAACTTTGTTTTGTCCATATCAGTTCTTCTGTAAAGGTCAAAAGTTAAAGGTGAGAGTGAGTTACCTGGCAGCCCAGTAGGGGTTTGCTGTAGTAGTCAGGGGGCATGATGCTCTCAACTATGGCCACCAGACACCAGAAGGCCTCTTCCTCATCCTCCAGCACAATCAGCGCCAGGCCAGCTATCCTGAACACACACACACACACACAACCCCTCTGTGAGCCACTGCCAGGGCTTAGACAGTACACACATAACGCAACTGTTGAAAGTGTGCCGTGTGTGTGTGTGTGTGTGCGTGTGTAAGTGTGTCTGGCAGTAGTGAACAGTGGAAGTGTGTGTGTGTGTGTGTGTGTGTATCCAAGTACTGGCAGTAGTGCACAGTGGAAGTGTGTGTGTACAGGGTTCCCACTGCAAGTCAAACTTCAAATTTCCAGACTTTTCCATGACTTTCCCGGACTAAAATGCCAAATTTTCCTCACTAGAACTAAGCACTGAGCCCTGAGACACCCTGAGACGCCCTGAGACACCCTGAGAGGCCCTGAGACACCCTGAGACGCCCTGAGACACCCTGAGAGGCCCTGAGACACCCTGAGACGCCCTGAGACACCCTGAGAGGCCCTGAGACACCCTGAGACGCCCTGAGACACCCTGAGAGGCCCTGAGACACCCTGAGACGCCCTGAGACACCCTGAGACGCCCTGAGACACCCTGAGAGGCCCTGAGACACCCTGAGATGCTCTGAGACACCCTGAGACGCCCTGAGACACCCTGAGAGGCCCTGAGACACCCTGAGAGGCCCGGAGACGCCCTGAGACACCCTGAGAGGCCCTGAGACACCCTGAGAGGCTCTGAGACACCCTGAGACGCCCTGAGACACCCTGAGACGCCCTGAGAGGCCCTAACACGCCCTGAGACACCCTGAGAGACCCTGAGACGCCCTGAGAGACCCTGAGACACCCTGAGACGCCCTGAGACACCCTGAGAGGCCCTGAGACACCCTGAGACGCCCTGAGACACCCTGAGACGCCCTGAGACACCCTGAGACGCCCTGAGACACCCTGAGAGGCCCTGAGACACCCTGAGACGCCCTGAGACACCCTGAGAGGCCCTGAGACACCCTGAGACGCCCTGAGACACCCTGAGACGCCCTGAGACGCCCTGAGACACCCTGAGACGCCCTGAGACACCCTGAGAGGCCCTGAGACACCCTGAGATGCTCTGAGACACCCTGAGACGCCCTGAGACACCCTGAGACGCCCTGAGACACCCAGAGAGGCCCTGAGACGCCCTGAGAGGCCCTGAGACACCCTGAGACACCCTGAGACGCCCTGAGACACCCCGAGAGGCCCTGAGAGGCCCTGAGACACCCTGAGATGCCCTGAGACGCCCTGAGACACCCTGAGACGCCCTGAGACACCTTGAGACACCCCGAGAGGCCCTGAGACGCCCTGAGAGACCCTGAGACACCCTGAGACGCCCTGAGACACCCTGAGAGGCCCTGAGACACCCTGAGACGCCCTGAGACACCCTGAGACGCCCTGAGACACCCTGAGAGGCCCTTCTATACCACTAGACACCAAGCCAGCTGAGCCAATTGTAAACTTGGTCAACAATTCCTGGCACACCAAAACACCAGGCCGAGTGAAACTCAGAGGGCATGTAGATCCACTTGAGCTTTGAAGAGTAATAAGTTTTAGTTCCACCCACTATGCGATAATCTAGTTGTACAATATACCGCCTGGGTTTGAAAAGCACAACACCTCAAGCAAGAGAGAGAGGAGTATAATGAGTTAAGACTCGATAAAGACCAAAAGGAAGCATGGAAATAAATAAATAAATAAATAAATAGATCACATTTTGCAGACGACTAGATGCTATTACCAAAATTCCCTGATATTATTCCCTGAA
>JAIFZK010000131.1:25000-27500 GCA_027481765.1 Tenualosa thibaudeaui | reverse complement strand
AGGTGTTATAAGACTAACTATAGACAGCGCTTTAGGTGTTATAAGACTGACTATAGGCAGCGCTTTAGGTGTTATAAGACTGACTATAGACAGCGCTTTAGGTGTTATAAGAAGACTGACTATAGGCAGCGCTTTAGGCGTTAGAAGACTGACTATAGGCAGCGCTTTAGGTGTTATAAGACTGACTATAGGCAGCGCTTTAGGTGTTATAAGAAGACTGACTATAGGCAGCGCTTTAGGCGTTAGAAGACTGACTATAGGCAGCGCTTTAGGTGTTATAAGACTGACTATAGGCAGCGCTTTAGGTGTTATAAGACTGACTATAGGCAGCGCTTTAGGTGTTATAAGACTGACTATAGGCAGCGCTTTAGGTGTTATAAGACTGACTATAGGCAGCGCTTTAGGTGTTATAAGACTGACTATAGACAGCGCTTTAGGTGTTATAAGACTGACTATAGGCAGCGCTTTAGGTGTTATAAGAAGACTGACTATAGGCAGCGCTGTAGGTGTTATAAGAAGACTGACTATAGGCAGCGCTTTAGGCGTTATAAGACTGACTATAGGCAGCGCTTTAGGCGTTATAAGACTGACTAGCAGACTTATGTTGAGTTTGCTCGGGAAAAGGACCGTTGGTGCTCCTCAAAAGGGGTAGATAGACAAACTCTGCGAGTTGGTTCTGCTGTGCTGCACCTTGCGTGAAGCTTCTGTTATGGCAGATGAACATGTTTTAACTAGAGACAGACTGAGTCTGAGTGGTCTTCGCCCACTGCTGATAAAGTCCAGCCATCCAGTTAGTCTAAGCAGGTTTGCTATTATTGGAAACTAATCCAGTTAGTCTAAGCAGGTTTGCTATTATTGGAAACTAATCCAGTTAGTCTAAGCAGGTTTGCTATTATTGGAAACGATCAGGAAATGTTTTGGCAGATTGTGGGGTTTTGAAAAGGAAAAATGCTGCAAAAGGTTTCGCTTTAATTAAAACAGTTTCAAAATCTCCTGTTCCTCCATCTCATTCTGACATTGCATGTGATGGTGAGACAGGGTATGGTTGCATGGGATGGTGAGACAGGGTATGGTTGCATGGGATGGTGAGACAGGGTATGGTTGCATGGGATGGTGAGACAGGTTATGGGTGCATGTGATGGTAAGACAGGGTATGGTTGCATGTGATGGTGAGACAGGGTATGGTTGCATGTGATGGTAAGACAGGTTATGGTTGCATGGGATGGTGAGACAGGGTATGGTTGCATGGGATGGTGAGACAGGTTATGGGTGCATGTGATGGTAAGACAGGGTATGGTTGCATGTGATGGTGAGACAGGGTATGGTTGCATGTGATGGTAAGACAGCCTTTTCTCAGTGAGGGTTTTGTGTCTTTGCCCGGTGATGATGTTCAGACACATGTTTGCATTTTGTGAGACACTGGTGCAGCGCAGTCTTTCATCCTGCGGGGGATTTTGTCCTTGTCTGACGCAACTAAAACTGGCACAAGTGTGTTGGTCTGTGGCTTTGAAATGGATGCACTGTCGTTCCACTTTATCACATTTACCTGAAGTCTAACATGATTACTGGTACAGTTGCTGTGGGTGTTCGTCCATCTTTTTCTGTTCCAGGTAATCTTTAATTCTCGGTAATGACATTGCAGGACTGTGGGGGGAAGTGCTGCCTGAATTCATGAATGTGTGCGCAATCACCCCGACGTTTTTCCTGCCTGTGCAGTTAAGCACGCGATGGCTAAAAAAGCTTCTACTGCCCCGGAGGAAAAAGAGCTTTTGTCTCGTATTATTGGTATTGATCTGTCAGATACTTTCTTGTGTAATTCTGGTGAGATGTCAAAACCAGCTAGAGAACTGTCTTTGCTGTTTCGCTTCTTTGGCTGATTCTGATTCCAGAAAAGCCTGTTTGTCCGTCTCACACAGAGTTAATCACTGCTATGTTTCTTGCCTCTCTTATCTCTCTTGTCTTGTCAGATGTCGATCTTGATAAAGATCCATCATATTTTTATTTTCAGGATGGTATTTTGTGCTTCACAGAAGGAGCACCCAAGAGCAACAGGGGCAGGAAAAACTCCCTTATGTTCAGTTAGTCTAGGAAGAAACTTTGGGCAGATCCACGACTCAAGGGGCTGACCCAACTGCCAGGGGTCATGCAGAAAAATTACAATCAGTAGTAACCATGACAGACTATAAGTTGCCTATGGTTTTAGCTAAGGTGCCCGACCAGTGGAATTCTGTCCATCAGATTGTGATCGACATTTTGTGTGTAGCTCATGATGGCATTGTTGGACATTTGGTTTGCAAAACTGGTTATTTTTAGCCTGCAGAGAGGTGAGGCAGGAATCACTTGGGTTTAGTCCAGCTGATCTTGTTTCCGCACACAGACCATGAGGTCACCATTCCAGTGTGGAGGTGTTATGTCCCTCTTCTACCTCTAGGTGTCAGTAGTGTCTCTTAAGGCTGTGTCCTGTATTCTTGCTTTAATGATGATTCTCAGGTGTTACCTG
>JAIFZK010000131.1:0-2500 GCA_027481765.1 Tenualosa thibaudeaui | reverse complement strand
ACATACACACACTACCAGCGCTACACCAACACACACTCACACACACACACACACACACTACCAGCGCTACACCAACACACACTCACACACACACACACACACACACACACACTACCAGCGCTACACCAACACACACTCACACACACACACACACACACACTACCAGCGCTACACCAACACACACTCACACACACACACACACACACACACACACACACACTACCAGCGCAACACCAACACACACTCACACACACACACACACACACACACTACCAGCGCAACACCAACACACACTCACACACACACACACACACACACACTACCAGCGCTACACCAACACACACTCACACACACACTACCAGCGCTACACCAACAACACACACTCACACACACACACACACACACACACACACACACACACTACCAGCGCTACACCAACACACACTCACACACACACACTACCAGCGCTACACCAACACACACGCACACACACACACACTACCAGCACTACACCAACACACACACACACACACACACACACGGTGCAATACTTGCAATACACACACTAATTGCATATGGAACTCAATATGTGTAGAGCGGCCAACCTGCCCAAAAAACCTGAACACTGACAGCATGGGGTCACATGGTCCTCATGGGTCAAGGGTCACATGGTCCTCATGGGTCAAGGTCACATGGTCCTCATGTATTAGTATCAGTACATAATAGGAATGTTTCTCAGAGGTACGTGTGTGTGTGTGTGTGTGTGTGTGTGTGTCTCTCTCTCTCAGGAGAGGAGTGTTTCTCTGAGGTGTTAAACCTGGTGAAGGATCAGCAGCTCTACAAGGAAGCCCTGAAGCTCTCTACCCCTACAGACAGCCCCAGTATAAGGTCTCACACACACACACACACACACACACTCTCTCTCACTTAACGATGTTGTCTATGTGTAGCAGCAGAATGCAGCACACACACACACACACACACCCACACTTACTGTCTCACTCACTCATACGTGTGAGTGTGTGTGTGTGTGTGTGTGTGTGTGTGTGTGTGTGTGTGTGTGTGTGTGTGTGTGTGTGTGTGAGTGTGTGTGTGTGTGTGTGTGTGTGTGTGTATAGGAGCTGAGTACTGCATATGCGGAGCACCTGATGGAGCGTTCCCAGCCTGAGATGGCGGGCATGTTGCTATGGCGATGTGGTGAGCTGGCGCGTGCACTGCAGGCATTTGTGGGCGGGGCTAGCTGGAGACACGCCCTCTCTGTAGCCATGCAGATCCCTCTTCCTCCAGACCAGCTGGCATTACTCGCCAGAGACCTCGCAGGTGTGTGTGTGTGTGTGCGCTTTTAAGTCTGTGTGTGTGTGTGTCTGTGCGCTTTTAACTCTCTGTGTGTGTGTGTGTCTGTGTCTGTGTGCTTTTAAGTCTGTGTGTGTGTGTGTGTGTCTGTGTGCTTTTAAATCTGTGTGTGTGTGTGTGTCTGCAAGTGTGTATGTGTTTGTGTGTGTATTTGTGCGTGTGTGTCTGTGTGCTTTTAAGTCTTTTAAGTTTCTATGTTAGCAATATGCACTCTTTGTTCTTTCATTGTGTTGTAGCTTGAATGTTTCCTCTTTTGTAAGTCGCTTTGGGGGCAGTGGTGGTGTAGTCAAGACACTTCACCCTAAGGTGCTCTAGGGGAGACTGGTCCTGATGTAAGACACTTCACCCTAAGGTGCTCTAGGGGAGACTGGTCCTGATGTAAGACACTTCACCCTAAGGTGCTCTAGGGGAGACTGGTCCTGATGTAAGACACTTCACCCTAAGGTGCTCTAGGGGAGACTGGTCCTGATGTAAGACACTTCACCCTAAGGTGCTCTAGGGGAGACTGGTCCTGATGTAAGACACTTCACCCTAAGGTGCTCTAGGGGAGACTGGCCCTGATGTAAGACACTTAACCCTAAGTTGCTCTAGGGGAGACTGGTCCTGATGTAAGACACTTCACCCTAAGGTGCTCTAGGGGAGACTGGTCCTGATGTAAGACACTTCACCCTAAGGTGCTCTAGGGGAGACTGGTCCTGATGTAAGACACTTAACCCTAAGTTGCTCTAGGGGAGACTGGCCCTGATGTAAGACACTTCACCCTAAGCTGCTCTAGGGGTGACTGGTCCTGATGTAAGGCACTTAACCCTAAGTTGCTCTAAGGGAGACTGGTCCTGATGTAAGACACTTAACCCTAAGGTGCTCTAGGGGAGACTGGTCCTGATGTAAGACACTTAAACCTAAGGTGCTCTAGGGAGACTGGCCCTGATGTAAGACACTTAACCCTAAGTTGCTCTAAGGAGACTGGTCCTGATGTAAGACACTTAACCCTAAGGTGCTCTAGGGGAGACTGGTCCTGATGTAAGACACTTAACCCTAAGGTGCTCTAGGGGAGACTGGTCCTGATGTAATACACTTAACCCTAAGGTGCTCTAGGGAGACTGGTCCTGATGTAAGACACTTCACCCTAAGGTGCTCTAGGGAGACT
>JAIFZK010000162.1:267500-270282 GCA_027481765.1 Tenualosa thibaudeaui | reverse complement strand
GAAAGCGAGAGTGTAGTGTGTCTCCTTGGTAACTGGACCTCACCTGCTGTCTGCTCCGGCACCACCAGGATCTTAAGCATGGGCCCGATGGTCGTGGGGAGGGTCTCTGTGAAACTCAGAATTTTGATCTCCCGGTCTTTAGCGATGTTCAGGAAGTTCTCATTTAGGTCTCGGAGTGCAGGAGAATCTGGGGGAAACAGAGCATTATCAAAAGACTTGCACGGTCGAAGACTGATGGTAAATGGACTGCATTTATATTGCGCTTTTCTACTACTACAAGTACTCAAAGCGCTTTACAGAGTATGCCTCACATTCACCCATTCACACACCGGTGGCAGAGGCTGCCATGCAAGGTGCCAACCTGCCACCAGGAGCAATTTGGGGTTCAGTATCTTGCTCAAGGACACTTTGATGGGGTCAGGCAGATTGGGGCTCGAACCAACAGCACCTCTACCACCTGTGCCGCCACCGCCACCACCACCACCACCACCGCCTGATGTGTTCTAGAACATTCAAAAGACTGATGTGTTCTAGAACCTTCAAAAGACTTACATGCTAGAACATTCAAAAGACTGATGTGTTCTAGAACATTCAAAAGACTCGCATGCTAGAACATTCAAAAGACTGATGTGTTCTAGAACCTTCAAAAGACTGACATGCTAGAACCTCAAAATGCAGATGTGTGCTAGCATTCACACAAGAGCTACTAAGTGTTAAATCAGTTTTGTCATTCATAAAGCATCACTGCTAAAATATCTCATATCACTGTAGCCATGCAAAACATTAACACTGACATTTCATCTCCAGTCGAAGGGCATCATAGCTACAAAGCTAATTGCATACCATTGCCATTTCATCTCCCCTGAGCAAGGCACTTAACCTTAAATTGCTCTAGGGGAGACTGGCCCTGAACAATTGATAGTTGACTAAATGTAAGTCGCTTTGGATAAAAGCGTCTGCTAAATGCATAAATATAAATGCAGTAAAGCTCTTTAAGAGAGCTACTGATGTCATAGCTACAAAGCTAATTGCATAGCTATATAAACTGAGGGAAAGCATTTCAAAAAGCTTAATGAACTCAATAACAATCTTCAATCTGAGGGCCAGTTATATCTAAATAGGAGTCTTTAAAATAATTCAATGCTATCATCTCACATCTGAAGATCAGGAACATCCAGGAGGTACCTCTACAGAGTTCATAATAATCTTGAATTAGATCACTAGATTATTCAGTAACGTCCAGGAGGTACCTCTACAGAGTTCATAATAATCTTGAATTAGATCACTAGATTATTCAGTAACGTCCAGGAGGTACCTCTACAGAGTTCATAATAATCTTGAATTAGATCACTAGATTATTCAGTAACGTCCAGGAGGTACCTCTACAGAGTTCATAATAATCTTGAATTAGATCACTAGATTATTCAGTAACGTCCAGGAGGTACCTCTACAGAGTTCATAATAATCTTGAATTAGATCACTAGATTATTCAGTAACGTCCAGGAGGTACCTCTACAGAGCTCTCTAACTTCTATGGAGGGGAAGAGCAGGTAGCGCACATTGACTGAGTACTCTGCCATAAAGGTTCCACGGTGGGGAACGCTGTAGAACAGGATGCCCTTAGTGTTCTTCAGCAATGGCTGAAGGTCTGGATCTCTCGAGGCATCTAAGAGCATCTTCTTCACCAGTAAGCCTGAGTAAAAGTAATAATAAAAAAACATGAATATTATTCAACTTACATTTATATTTACGTTACATTTATGTTACATTTATGCATTTAGCAAGCACTTTTATCCAAAGCGACTTACAAAAGAAGATAACATTCAAGCTACAACACAATGAAAGAAACTAACAAAGAGTGCATATTGCTAACATAAAAACTATTTGAAGTTGAAAGTGCAATAGTGTAAAAGTGCAGTATAAAAGAGAGATTAAGTAGAAGAGGTTAAGTGCATTCTCAAAATTCAAGCCAGGAGATATTCTTGGAAGAGCTGGGTCTTCAAGAGTTTCTTGAAGGTGGAGAGGTGGAGAGCATTAGGAAGGTCATTCCACCAGCGTGGAAACAAACATGAGGGTCTTGATTGACCCGTGCAAAGTGTTTGGCCGTGCTAGATAACGTTCCTTAGAGGAGCGAAGTGGTCGGCGGGTGACATAGGGCTTTAGGAGAGAATTCAGGTAGATGGGAGCATCAATTACCCTGTAGGCCACCATTAGTGCCTTGAATTTGATGTGAGCGACGAACTTAATAGCATATTCAGTTATGACCAAATGACATACAGACTACATCCTTCGTAAATGGATCTACTGGTCATTACTCGGATTGGTTTGGAGTCAGAAAGGTCAAAGGTCAAAGGTTAAGGGCCTACCTCCCATGCTGTGTGCCACCCACACCACTGGTCTGTCTCCAACGCCAGCGGTCTTCAACTTTTTAAGCAGTTCACTACTCCGATACGCCAGACACTTCCTGCAGAACACACACACACACACACACACACACACACACACACACACACACACTTCCCTCCTCAGAGACTCCAGACTCTTCCTGCAGAACACACACACACACACACACACACACACACACACACACACACACACAGCACTTCACTACTCCGATAATACACAGACTTCCTGCAGAACACACACACACACACACACACACACACACACACACACACACACACACACACACACACACAGCACTTCACTACTCCGATACGCCAGACACTTCCTGCAGAACACACACACACACACACACACACACAGCACACACACACACACA
>JAIFZK010000162.1:262500-265000 GCA_027481765.1 Tenualosa thibaudeaui | reverse complement strand
ACCAGTAGTAGTTACACAGTGTGTGTGTGTGTGTGTGTGTGTGTGTGTGTGTCATCTCAAACTCCGCATGACCAGTAGTAGTTACACAGTGTGTGTGTGTGTGTGTGTGTGTGTGTGTGTGTGTGTGTGTGTGTGTGTATGTGTGTGTCATCTCAAACTCTGCATGACCAATAGTAGTTACACAGTGTGTGTGTGTGTGTGTGTGTGTATATGTGTGTCATCTCAAACTCCGCATGACCAGTAGTAGTTACACGCTGTGTGTGTGTGTGTGTGTGTGTATGTATATGTGTATGTCATCTCAAACTCTGCATGAGCAGTAGTAGTTACAGTGTGTGTGTGTGTGTGTGTGTGTGTGTGTCCCACCTTGTCCGACTCTGTGGATGAAGCACATACACTCCATCCTGGTACTTTTCCTTCACGGCATCACGGTCCATGTTGGCCAAGGCACGGGCGGCGTGGGAGGCCTGCATGACGTGGGGCGACTGGGCCATCTCAGCCAGCACCGCCAGCCAGCCTAGGGATTATTAGTACACGACAACATGGGATTACAGCCAGCCTAGGGATTATTAGTACACAACCAACATGGGATTACAGCAAACAACCAACATGGGATTACAGCAAACAACCAATATGGGATTACAACAAACAACCAACACGGGATTACAGCAAACAACCAATATGGGATTACAGCAAACAACCAATATGGGATTACAACAAACAACCAACATGGGATTACAGCAAACAACCAATATGGGATTACAGCAAACAACCAATATGGGATTACAACAAACAACCAACATGGGATTACAGCAAACAACCAATATGGGATTACAACAAACAACCAATATGGGATTACAACAAACAACCAATATGGGATTACAGCAAACAACCAATATGGGATTACAGCAAACAGCCAACATGGGATTACAGCAAACAACCAATATGGGATTACAGCAAACAGCCAACATGGGATTACAGCAAACAACCAATATGGGATTACAACAAACAACCAACACGGGATTACAGCCAGCCTAGGGATTATTAGTACACAACCAACATGGGATTACAGCAGCACCAGTCACCCTATGATTACAGCACACAACACACTAAACATGGTATTATATAACAACACACAACCCCTTCACTGGATTACAACACACGAATCACCACACAACCAACCTGGGATTACAATGCACAACAACAACTTCTAATGATGACACCAACGCACCCAAATCCTGACTGTGCACACACACACACACACACACACAAAAATCAACACACCTGACTGGACTATGGCGGCGTGGTTGTTGTCGTTAAGGGCCAGATTCCCGATGATGCGTACAATGTTCCTCTGGATCTTCTCGGAGTTTTGACGCAACTGAAAAACCCTCTGCAGGAGCTGCAGGCCCCCGTGGGACACGATGTGGTCACAGTGACTGGGTACCTGCAGGAGGAACAGTATGTTACTGTGTGTGTGTGTGTGTGTATGTTACTGTGTGTGTGTGTGTGTGTGTGAACGGTGACTTGGTACCTGCAGGAGGAACAGTATATTATTGTGTGTGTGTGTGTGTGTGTGAACGGTGACTTGGTACCTGCAGGAGGAACAGTATATTATTGTGTGTGTGTGTGTGTGTGTGAATGGTGACTTGGTACCTGCAGGAAGACCATGTGTGTGTCACTATTGTCACTATGTGTGTATTGTATGTGTTTCTCTAGGCCTGTGTGTCAGCACGACTGTGCTACCGTGTGAATGACCTTCCAAGTGCTACCAGATCAACTGATACCCTCTCCACCTTCAAGAAACTCTTGAAGACCCAACTCTTCCAAGAACATCTCCTGGCTTGAATTTTGAGAATGCACTTAACCTCTTATACTTAATCTCTCTTTTATACTGCACTTTTACACTATTGCACTTTCAACTTCAAATAGTGTATTTTTTTATGTCAGCAATATGCACTCTTTGTTAGTTTCTTTCATTGTGTTGTAGCTTGAATGTTTATCCTCTTTTGCAAGTCACTTTGGATAAGCGTCTGCTAAATGCAGAAATGTAAATGTAAGTGAACTAAACCCAGCTGAGTACACTTTTTGTTCCCTATGACCTTTCATATGAAAAGTTATGCTTGGCCCACTCTATTTTCAGTTCAAGCAGAGAGAAACCAATCGACTAGTGTTAAGTTACTACTACAACCATATGCCATGTGTTGATAACATGTTTGGCTGTGCAAAAAGGGTCAACAGAATTTATCATTATTAGCTTAGCTTAGCTGTATCTTGTAGTTAAAGCGTCCACGATGAGTAATTGCAGTGGTGGCGTAGCGGTTAAGGAACCTGGCTAGCATGGCTAGCGTGCAAGTAGCCTGAAATGTGGTACTTAGGCACTTAACCCTAAACCCCAAGGCACTTAACCCTAAACCCTTGAGCAAGGCACTTAACCCTAAACCCTTGGGGCACTTAACCCTAAACCCTTGAGCAAGGCACTTAACCCTAAACCCTTGGGGCA
>JAIFZK010000162.1:242500-257500 GCA_027481765.1 Tenualosa thibaudeaui | reverse complement strand
CCTCGGTATGTGCAGGAATGTTCCTGTTTAGGCTATGTGTTGTTTGCCTGAATCTAAATCCTTGAGTGTGTCCCTGAGCTATGTACTTGTATGGAATTCCGCCCAGATTAGAAATTTTGTTTAGGATTAGACTTTCAAGTATATGTAGAGCCCATTTTCCTTTTAACTGATGAGAAGGATCCAGACGAGCTATGCTGTAATATCTTAGCCATCCTGTCTGAACCTCGCGGACGAGACAGAAGCGTGACTTAGTTTGATAGTCTTTAGTCTTCACTTTGTTACTTTAGCTTTTTATTTCATCAACTATTCCATCCAATCAATAATTGTAGCTCATTTAATTAATCTTATAATAAATCACTGATCCTGATCCAACGTAACTGAGACATCCAGTCTTCTATTCTGCTGGGAGGAAAACACACAACGCAACTTTAAGGGGAACAGTGACTTCAGGTGAAAAGTCAAACTGGGAAAAACCCCCAAAATCAGGTTGGAATGACCTTCCAAGTGCTACCAGATCAACAGATACCCTCCCCACCTTCAAGAAACCCTTGAAGACCCAGCTCTTCCAAGAATATCTCCTGGCTTGAATTTTGAGAATGCACTTTTATACGGCACTTTTTATTACACTATTGCACTTCATGTAGTGCAGTTAGCAGTATGCACTCTTTCATTGTGTTGTAGCTGGAATGTTATCATCTTTTGTAAGTCGCTTTGCATAAAAGTGAATGCATAATGCAAAAATTCTGTTTTATACTTTGGCACAAGAAATGCATGTCTATGGTATAAGATGAAAGTTCCATCTCTCTATCAAAATCAGATTCTTTTGAAATGCACAATAATAACAACAATCAAGTGGCTTTATATTTATATATATATAGTGTGCATGACTGAGTTTAGAGGGAGGGGTTTAGAGTCTAAAGGCCTTGCTTTAAAGTAATAACAGATACAGAGGGTTAACCCTAACCCTAACCCTAACCCTAGGTTAATCCAGAGGGGTCTCTCGTTCCACGGAGGGCAACAACATGGAAGTTCTGCCCAAAGGGTCTGAGGCCAAAGGGTCCTAATCAGAGGACCACAGGAGACTGTCGGTGCAAGGAGATCAGAAAGTTATTGGGATAGTGTAAGTGTGATTTGTAGAGGAGCAGGACTTTATTGGAAAAGTATCTTTTAGCGCCCTTTAGAGTCTTAAATGTAGCCCACATTAGGTATAATTGTAGTTTTATAACATTTATCCTGGCTGTAGATTAAGCAGGATATTATTTTATTATTACTTTGCAATATTAAAAGGCATTTTGGTGGAATATAAAATTGGTTGAAATAGCATTCAAAGTCTATTAAAATGGTTGAAATTGTATTGAAAGTCAATTGAAATTGGTTAAAATGGTGGATTTTGGTTGAGATTTCAATATTGTTTCAATATTAATGGAGGGTGCAAAATGATGTTGGACCAATGTCAGCTCTTTAATGTTGAATCAATGAAGTAATGTTGAGAAATAATGTTGATTAAACATTGTTTCAATTATTCTTTGCTATCTGGAATGTTAGGGTTGGGGTTAGACTCATGTTAGGGTTGGGGTTGGGGTTAGACTCATGTTTGGGTTTGGGTTGGGGTTAGACTCATGTTAGGGTTTGGGTTGGGGTTAGACTCATGAATGTCAAACCTGTTCGTCTCAGACGTTCCACTGCAGAGTGCAGAGACAATGAAGACACACCATCATTACAGGCCCTAAGCTTGACTCATCGTTACAGGCCCTAAACCTGACTCATCGTTACAGGCCCTAAACCTGACTCATCGTTACAGGCCCTAAACCTGACTCATCGTTACAGGCCCTAAACCTGACTCATCGTTACAGGCCCTAAACCTGACTCATCGTTACAGGGCCTATTGTTAGCTCTGTAATAATAAATCGCTATTGCTGTAGCTATCTCGGTGCACATGCTAACAGAAGCATTACTTGGTCTATCTTAGAAATATTTTTGTCCATTTCTTTTTCTATCGTCATTATTTGGAGAGCTTAGTGTTGAAGTTTAGTGCTACCAGATCATGAGACACCCTCTCCACCTTCAAGAAACTCTTGAAGACCCAGCTCTTCCAAGAATATCTCCTGGCTTGAATTTTGAGAATGCACTTAACCTCTTATACTTAATCTCTCTTCTATACTGCATTTTATTACACTCATTCTATTCACTCATTCATTTTATTCTACTTAAAATAGTGCAGTTTTTATGTTAGCAATAAGCAATATGTTTCTTTCATTGTGTTGTAGCTTGAATGTTATCCTCTTTTTTGTAAGTCACTTTGGATAAAAGTGTCTGCTAAATGCATAAATGTAAATGTAAATATGACCGGATTTTTGTTCTAACAAAAGCATCTCAGTGTGTTTCAAATAACAATATTATAGATAGATAGATAAATAAATACTTTTATTCCCCTGTGGGAAAATCTGGTATCCTTAAGCTTCCGCAACACGGCATACACATGAACATACATACAGATACAGAGAATAAATGCTATTTTGTCATTTTGCCATTTAGGGTTTTGTGTTGTTTGGTGTGGAAGTAGTGTGGAACGTGCAGGAGGATGCTATGGTAACCCTCGTGCAAGTGTTAGTGCAAGTACATTTCCAGTGCAGATTCTGTTCCAGGCAATGTAGCTTATTGTCATTATGTAAATGGCATTGGATTAAAATGCCTGCTAAATACAAACATGTCAATATCAATGTGTATCTCAGACCTCCGGACTGAAGTTCTAGCGAGTCTAGCGATCTCGTACAGTTGGACGAAAGAAAGGGGTGTGCTCACCATCCAATGGCCGCAGGAGGATCTTGGAGGAGATCTCCAGGAAGCGCCTGGCAGCCTTGTGCAGCTCCCTCTGGGCTCGGTGGGTCAGCCCTAAAACACACAGGTAACAGCAGACAGAGATGAGTGACATAAAAGTAACATAACAGTTTAGGCCTATTTTCATACTAGTTTAGACCTGTGTCCATACTAGCTTAGGCCCGTGTTACTAGCTACTAGCCCACCAGTTTAGGCTTGTGTTCCTAGCTACTAGCCCACCAGTTTAGGCTTGTGTTCCTAGCTGCTAGCCCACCAGTTTAGGCTTATATTCCTAGCTACTAGTCCACTAGTTTAGGTTTGTGTTCCTAGCTGCTAGCCCACCAGTTTAGGCTTATATTCCTAGCTACTAGTCCACTATATTAGGCTTGTATTTCTAGCGGCTTGTCCACTAGCTTAGGCTTATGTTCCTAGCGGCTAGTCCATTAGCTTAGGCTTATGTTCCTAGCGGCTAGTCCATTAGCTTAGGCTTATGTTCCTAGCGGCTAGTCCACTACCTTAGGCTTATGTTCCTAGCGGCTAGTCCACAAGCTTAGGCTTATGTTCCTAGCGGCTAGTCCACTAGCTTAGGCTTATGTTGCTAGTGGCTAGTCCACTAGCTTAGGCTTATGTCCCTAGCGGCTAAGCCAACTAGCTTAGGCTTATGTTCCTAGCAGCTAGTCTACAAGTGTAGCGCTGGCAGAGCGAATCAGACCCAGTACCTGTGGCAATGGTTTTGGACTCGGCCAGGGCCGTTGAGTTGAGATAGATGTATGACTTGTGCTTTTCTTGCAAGATGGCCTGAGTGTCGATGGTCAAGGCTTTGTTCAGGGAGACCATTTCATAGGTGATAAAAATGCAGCCTCTGCAGACATCAAGACATCATAGGAACAGTGAGAAGGTCAAAGGGGTTTTAGGTAGTCTTCCCTTCCAAAAGAGATCTGCAGCTGTGACATTTAATACATTGTGGTGTCCAAAGCACCGTATTTGTGGCAAATGAACTATTTTTGTGGCAAATGAACATTTTTTTTTCCTTTCCGAGTAACTACACTCTCCTAGCATTCAAACATGACTAACGTTAGATCACACTGGACTAACATCAGATCACATGGGGCAAGACCACACAGGACTCACAGTAGATTGCCCAGGACTAACATCAGATCACACAGGACTAATGTTAAGACTAATGTCAGCTTAAAAACAGAAAAGAATCAAAATAGAAAACAAGCTGATTCTCACCCACAGACAACAGCTCCTGTGACCTTTGCAATCTTTCCTGGTAGAGAAACAGACATGATATGGTCTATTACTCTTCAAAGTGGAACGATGGTGTACTACACTTCATGGAAGAAAGATGGTGTAAATTAATATATCTATATCTATATATATATTTATGCATTTAACAGACACTTTTATCCAAAGCGAGGACACTTCAGCCATGGTCCACTGGACGGGGAACGAACCAGCAACCCTTCGAGTTACAAGTCTGAAGCCCCAAGGAGTAGGCCGTGGCTGCCCTCCAGATGGCCGCTGTTACTTACTGGTCATGCAGCTTAAATCATTAATGTCCACCATAAGCAGCACATCCAACTGGTCGTCCAACAGCTAAACCATCAAAGGCAACAGCAAAAGACACCACAGCTAAAACCAGTAAGCAGGTAGAGCAACAAAAGAAACAAACAACTGCAGTTGTGTCATTTAAGGAAAACAGAACTTTTGGCACTGCAGTAGTATATGGCAGAGAACGCAAGACTAACCGGCTGCTCTGACAGGCTGGGGAGGTAGGCTAATATATCTGTTCCTAATGGGTGTTTAGTCAGGCTGGGGAGGTAGGCTAATATATCTGTTCCTAATGGGTGTTTAGTCAGGCTGGGGAGGTAGGCTAATATATCTGTTCCTAATGGGTGTTTAGTCAGGCTAGTGGAGCCATAGGCCTGCCTCCATTCAATATTGCATTTTGCAACACTACTACGCTAGGGTACTCTCCTAAGGCTTCCGTTTCCACAACTAGATCTTCTAGCAACCAATCAGCAAACAGAAATTGAAGGCAGAGACAATACATTTAATGTTCAAACAAAGTGCACACCTACATAGTGTAGCGGTAGCAGGCCCGGGGCGGTGTCCCATAATGCCGCACAGCGTGTAAAATACAAAAGAGAAGGTGACATAGTGTAGTAGTGCAGAAAATGTTCTTGGTGTGTGGAATGATGATGAACATTAGTCAAGAGACACTGCGATTGACTCTCTGTTAGTTTCTTTCATTGTGTTGTAGCTTGAATGTTTATCCTCTTTTGTAAGTCGCTTTGGATAAAAGCGTCTGCTAAATGCATAAATGTAAATGTGATTAGAAATGTAAATATTAGTTGAGAGACACTGTCCACTGTTTCGGGGCTCTCTATCAATCCATGTGGAATTGTTTGCAAACCAAAGCATAGCCTAGGAACTAGTGATCATTTTTGTAATAAACGCAATTTCAATTTCAGAAGTTTTGTTAAGCACCACCTGTTCATATGTGCTGTAACAACCCATTTAACAAAGTGACTATGAAGCTTTTTTTTGTAAGTAAGCCTAAAAATGTTTCCTGGTATCATTTTAAACCTATTAAAATCTCAATGAAATCAAATTCAAATATTATGCCTTTTAATACAAAATGATCAGTTTTACTGCTTTCTGATAAGGCTATGTTGGTATTATTTAAGACGAGATTTTACTGTAACTGAAAAATAAAGGCACAAAACAGCCAATAATAACATAAAGTCAGCCAATATTTTTCTACCCACAAATTTAGGTGACACTTTAGAGGAGTGTTTACATTTCGCTGTAAGAATTTAGGATGATGCAGGAAGTAGAGAGTATCCAGACTCTTGCACAAAGTGAAGTTAAATGACTTACTGAGATCCTTCCAGGGAACGGCTTTCTTTATTCCCGGACCAGCAGTGGTCAGCCTCCTGCAGCGTATCATGCGCAAGACAGCGACAGACATCTACGAATTCAATTAACGTTAATGTAACGTTAGTGCAACTGTTAGGCCTGCAGCGTACATAATGCATAACCTATGACCGGCCGGTAGCGTAGACCATGGTATTGTATTGGTACGGCTTTAAAATGTTATGTATGGCTCTACAGTTACAACGCTTGTATCATTTAGGCACTTCACTTGGATGTTGTAGGTAAATAGGAGAAACAAATGCAAAAAGTAATTACAAATGACGACTTAAAAGTTGCTGGCATTAACAGAATTTCTTTACTGGAAACGCGGCAATCTCAACTTTTTCGAGTTTCCTTACACTAACACTGCTGCCAAAGCGAACCAGGACACAGGTTCAGTCCTGTGGGGTGTTAATGTGTTGTCCTTACCTTGTTCGGATGGGTTTTCTAAACGACTTTGCTCTGAATAAAAAAAACAAATCTTATATTCGCCGTGCTCTCATCCATACAAATAAACACCGGTCTCACAAATTACACGTCATACTTACCGTAGTGCATGTACAATATGGACAAGGCAAAACAGTTGTCCCTCTCATTTCCACATAAGGCTATAACGACATGCTTGTATTTCCTCGTTCAGTCATTATTCGCTTCTAGATGAAAGAGAAATTAAAATAAGTGGTTTGCGGACTTTTGAAATTGCTGTTGTCACTTGTTGAATGAAAATGATCTTGTATTTCGCCTATTTTATGGATGAAATTAAAATATTAACAAGTTAATATTTTAAATTAACAAATATTAACAATTAATAAGTAGTTTAGGCAAATTAATAAAAAGAAAATGTCATTTCTTACATTTATATTAATTTGTCTTAAATTAAATACTTTGCAGTGCTTTCTTCTATTTGCAGAACTCACATGAAAAAAAAAATGAAAAATGGGCTCAAAAGTTCTATTATCCATCTTTCAGACTACTCAAATAAAAGCAAATAGATCATTTATGTTATTTGTTTTATTTTACTGCTGTTTGAGTTAGGGTTTTTGAAATGGTAAATACTGAATTTGAAACGAATGTAAATATGGGTCAATATTACAAGTTTCAATTTCTGCGTCGTGGTTGGACTGAACCATCAACGCAAGGGGATGTCCCAGTCATTGGGATGCCCTGGTTCAGATGGCACCACTTGCCATCCATAATGGAATAGATGAAATGGATGGATATCAAGTTATCAAATCCAGTACAGCTTACAGTCCACCTACCAGACCGACCGGATGCGACTCAGGACCGCTTAAACCCTCAGTCCCACTTAACCTGGCAGCTCAGGAGGGACCGCCTAGATTTTTAGACTACAGACGTTCACATAGCCTAACTTGCACTTGCGGCATTTTGTTTAGCCTAGCCTACTCTTAAAGTTGTCACACGGGTTAATATTTTAATGTTTTGGGGATATGAACATTGCAAAAGGCTTTTTGAACCGTAAGCTAGGCAGGTTAGACCGCAGTTGAAACGTCTCAGTCCCCCACACAATCAGTTTCAGGACAGTGTTGGAGAAGTTGGGTGCTTGTTGGGTGTAGCCATATGTCGCCGATATTTGGGTACCAAGTAAGAGTGAAATTGTTCAGTGGATGATTCAACCCCCACCCACTGTGAATGAACAAAAAATCTCTGTAAACGGGCTACAATCTACCCATGTTTAATAATAATTTCTCGCAAAGCTGATGATTTGCCTGCTATTGTCGCAGAGAAGCAGATGACATGATAAGGTGATGAATGACCTCAACCTCACAATCAAAGCATTACACAGACCGGACTGGATACTGCCAATTGTTCCTCACCTACATGCTTGGGAATGTATAATGTGGACACACTAAGCCTATTTCACTCACAATTCTGCAAGTACCACACTGTAGCATTGCTTATACTACTGGCCATGCTGGCGGCCATTTCCTGTTTTCCTCATCCACATTAGAGTGGTCTATAGTCGCCCTCTTGTGGTCATTTAGCGTACGGCACTTTTTAAGCTTTTTGCAACCGGACATACCTTTTAATGGCAAATGAAAGATTATTGCTAGCAGTGCAGGTTTATTTTAAAGAAAGTTTGTAGGGTAAATTGTTTTAAACTTTCTCTATGCTCTTCTCGTCATTCCAGACGTTCTCAGAAGTCTGGAAGAGTAATTTGAATGTAAACAATCAAACGATCAATCCAGACATATACATCACTAAATGTTTGTTGACAGATGATACATTGGAAAAATGCTACATTACAGGACTTGCAATACACCCTTTGGTGCAGGTCTTAGTCATGGTCGGGAAGTGAGAGATCCTGCAATAATTAAGACCTTTTCAGCCCCCACACCACCTCAAGGCAAAGTGCATTTGAAGTTTTTTTTCCCCAAACACAAATCAGAACACAGACAAGCCTTCACATCAGCCAACATCTATACTACACCCAAACACTAACATCTATACTACACCCACCTTTCTGAAGACATCAGACTTCTTTGACTTCATTTATTTTAAATTTCTTTATTTCTTTCAAATCTACAAGATCCACATATGCCCCATTTTGGAGAATTGACAGGCATTATATCAATGTCAAGGCATTGAGGTGCATAGAAGTCCCTGCCATTGCCCGTGGTAGTTTCTCCAAAGACTTTTCCATCCACAGCATCCCATTCTCCCTGTACAGGTAGATGTCAAAAAAATTGAATATTGTCAAAAAGTTAATTCATTTTAATAATTCAGGGTCACAATGAAACTTGCATATATTCAGTACACATAAAATGAAATATTTCAAGCAATTATTTGTGTCCATTTTGATGGCCTACCAAGTATTTAAGTGCATATATGTGAACAGAAAGACAACCTTCTTTAAATTCAATAAAAATCTTTGATCCTTGACAATGTTCTAATTTTGGAGACCTACCTCCAAATATATATCTAGGAGGTGACCACTGACAGCTGTGAAACACGGCCCTCTTGCATTAAGGTGTGGGTGGTGGTGGTGTAACGGTTAAAGAACCTGGCCGTCATGCTTGTAGCCTGGAAATTGTGGGTTCGAATCCCGGGCTGCCACTGTTGTGCCCTTGAGCAAGGCACTTAACTAAATTGCTCTAGGGAAGACTGGCCCCCCTAATTTTTTTGTTGAGAGTCTGCTGATAAATGCTAAATGCTAACTTTGGATAGAAGCGTCTGCTAAACGGATGGCGCACAGGCTTCCGTTTTAAATCAGGTGACCCCTACACCAAACCCTTTCACACAGAGACAAGATGGAAATTGCTTTACAGGAACTATCGTAAATGTTTGATTAAAAGAGTGCTGTAGTTTTGTTTTTTTTTCCACTTCTTTGCTGGTGATATGAAGGCCAAATTTTTAACCAGACCATTTGTCTAAAGTGCCTTTCTTAAAACAATTACTGCTTGAATGTTCTCCTCTTTTGTCGCTTGGGATAAAAGCGTCTAAATGCATAAATGAAATGTAAATGTAATGTAATGTTTGGAGAAATTTGCTAAACCAGTTAACGAATGTCGTCAATTTGATTACGATTAGAAGATTTGCCAGACTTTTAGAGAAGCTGTTTAAAGCAACACTGCTGATAAATTACGAGTAATAACCATCAAAGTGAATACAAAGCTATTAAATGAGCCTAGAATCTTGCACGGTGTCTCAGTAAAGAAAAGCAAATTTATAGAACAATGTATCATAAAGAAATGTCTATATTTCCCTTCATTGCATATGCCTATAGGCTAGGGTTAGGGTTAGGGTTAGGGTTAGGGTTAGCCCTAGGGTTAGCCCTAGGTTTGTCCTCATCACATATGTCATCACTAAATATGTATTATAATTAAATAATATGTATAATAATTTATCTTTATTCCTCTGTTAGTTTTTCAGTCATCTTCATGAGGGGGCTGTAAATGCTCAACTCAATGACTGTATATACAGACAGACTGCACATCAACCGTAAAATTTAGGACTAGAATAACTTAGACTTAGGACTGGTGTTCATGTTGGTCAGACAGATGAAGGAGTACCTGGTGAATGTGCATGAGAGACACCCCACTGTAAGGACAGCATTCTCATGCGTCATTCAAAGGCGTGTGTGGAGGTACGGACTTAACCACACACGCACCTGGGTTAACAATAGAAGAACTTAATAAGCCACCAGCAGTTACAAGAGCAGGGCCATCCCTCTCGACCTTCAAGAGGCTTGCGAAGACTCTTCTCTTCCGAGAGAGCTTCCCCTCATAACAAAACTAACCCCTACTCATCTAAATAACCCCCTTGCACTGATTCTTCTTCCACTGCTCAAGTGTATATATGGTTGTAAGTGTCCCAGCCTGGTGAATCCTCTACTGCAATATATACACAGAGCAAAGATAATCTGTGCAATAACTTGTATAACCAATGTGCAATATTACCCTGCATTCAGACGTCTGTATATTAGACCTTTGTGTATGTAACTATTTACACTAGTACGTATCTATTCTATTCTTTGCCTGTGAACACTGTACACTTTGTATGCTATTGATTGTGTCCACTCTTTGGAAGTTGCTTTGGATAAAATCTTCTGCAAAATGTTATGTAATAAACAGATAGTAATAACATTGTAAAAGTTTCTAAGAGTCAATAGTAATAGTAATAACAATGTAATAGTTTCTAAGTGTCAATAGTAATAGTAATAACATTGTAAATTAGTTGGCTTCCTTTGGTTAAAAACAGGCTAAACTCGGAATCGAATGCTGCTGAATGTAAACAGTGTCTCACTCTCTCTTTCTTTCTCTCTCTCTCTCTCTGTCTTTCTCTCTGTCTCTCTCTTTCTCTTTCTGTGTCTCACTCTCTCTTTCTCTCTCTCTCTCTCTCTAAATGTAATGTAGTGTAATATAATGTGACAATGTCATGTCCACATTTGTGGGGACTGTGGAAGGGATAGCAATTCCGCACCCCGAAATTAAACACGATTGGCCATCGAACGGACTCTGGATGTGACATTTTCCTAAGTAACCACCAGGGGGGGCATTGAGAGAGCGATTGAAATTCATATTAACCAGACTAAACACTCAAACGTTTACGTTCACGTATTGTAGTTCTGTATACTATTAAGCAAGAAATTTATCGGAGATACTTACCCGAAAGAGATTCGTGCCACTGCTTTTGAACCTTAAGTGGTTAGAAACGGCAGATCTTTTTGCAGCCGACTCGAATGCTCCATCAGTAGAACGATACATCTGGAGTGGGCGTGCCTGACTGGCGTATCCTCCTCACTGGGCATGCTCAAAGTGCTACGTAGCAGGAAGTAAGCTGTTTCGGTTGCACTGGGCACGCTCAAAGTGCTACGTAGCAGGAAGTAAGCTGTTTCGGTTGCACTGGGCACGCTCAAAGTGCTACGTAGCAGGAAGTAAGCTGTTTCGGTTGCACTGGGCACGCTCAAAGTGCTACGTAGCAGGAAGTAAGCTGTTTCGGTTGCAGATTTTACAGTTGCGGAGGCTTCAATCCCATGGCATTAATTAAGATGTGCTGTCCACCTAAATATACAGTCATTGGCTCAACCCTTCAGTCATAACCCATACATGCACTCACTCACTCACACACACACACACACACAATAAATGTTGCAATCAGTACTGGGTTCTGTTGGGTCTCATGTGTTCTGTTTGAGTTCTAAACCACCTGTGCCTTTGTCCTTCTGTCTGATCTGGCCCTGATCTGGCTGCTATCTGGCCTGGATTTGATTTGTTGCCAGCCGACATAAGTGAAAATGTGAAAGAGCAAATGGTGTGTTTGTAATTAATTCATTTTAATTTTTAATGCAAAGAAAACCTTGTTTGATGTAAGCATAAACAATAAATGATCTTTTCAACAGGTTTATATAAGTTCTAAATGATTGCAAACAAGCCAAACTCCAATCGGGGTCTTCACTTCAAACCACAGGCCGAGGCCAGATTTTTAAACAAACAAACAAAAACCATTTCGAAAAAAAAAAAAAAAAACGGTACAAAAATAACTGCCTTCATTTACAAATCACTCAAGCGGTATACGTGAGTCTTTTTAAATACTGAAAAAATAAAACAGAATAAATAGCTTTGTCTTGGCTTTGAGGGGGGCACTGTTGTTCATGCAGCGGACCCCAGTGGAGGGGTGGGGGTGGGGGGGAGCAGTGCTAGCAGTGTTAGACGAGGAGCTAAGCGATCTCTCTCCTCCGGCCATGCCTGCAGAGGGCTACGGCAAGAGGGGAGGGTCAAACGTGATCGGAACGGCAATTCAATCCCAACTCAACTTTGGGCACTAGTGAAAGTTAAACACACGACGGCCTCTGCTTTCTTCTCCACAGGAAAGGCCTCTAAAAACGTCAATAAATACGATAGACAGAATGATAGATAGATAGACAGATGGATGTCTTTTCCTTGGATGGGCGGGATTTGTGTGGGGGGCGGTCCTTGGGTGGGCGGGATTTATATGGGGGGCGGTTCTTGGGTGGGCGGGATTCATATGGATGTCTTTTCCTTGGGTGGGCGGGATCCATATGGGGGCGGTCCTTGGGTGGGTGGGATTAACATGGGGACGGTCCTTGTGTGGGCGGGATTCATATGGGGGCGGTCCTTGGATGGGCGGGATTTATATGGGGGCGGTCCTTGGATGGGCGGGATTTATATGGGGGCGGTCCTTGGGTGGGCGGGATTTATATGGGGGGCGGTCCATTGGTGTAGCGCAGCATGGGGTGGAAGGAGCGGGCGAAGTTGTTGGCATGGTGACAGCTGTAGTCCTGCTCCGTCGCGGGCACCAGGCAGGCCAGCGTCAGGAGGAGGAGGAGGAGGAGCTGCAGAGGAAGAGCCGCCCGCAGGACCCGCAGGAAGAAGGACGGACAGCGGGGACGTCCCACGACGGCCTCGGGGGACGAGGAGAAGCGCCGCTCAGAACGGGAAGAACCACAGCCAGACCCTCCGGGCCATCTGTACACACACACACACACACACACACACACACACACACACACACACACACACACACACACACACACACACACACACACACACACACACACACACACACACACACACACACACACACACACACACACACACACACACACACATACACACACACACACACACACACACACACACACACACACACACACATACACACACACACACACATACACACACACACAATTTAAGCAAAGTGAAATCAGACATACACACACACACACATACACACACATACACACACACACACACATACACACACACACACACACACACACACACACACACACACACACACACACACACACACACACACACACACACACACACACACACACACACACACACACACACACACACACACACACACACACACACACACACACACACACACACACACACACACACACACACACACACACACACACACACACACATACACACACACACACAATTTAAGCAAATTGAAATCAGACATACACACACACACACATACACACACATACACACACACACACACATACACACACAGACACACACACACACACACACACACACACACACACACACACACACACACACACACACACACACACACACACACACACACACACACACACACACACACACAATTTCAGCAGAGTGAAATCAGACCTCCAGTATGCTACAGCTACAAAGATAAGAAGGTTGTGTCACTGGCAGAATAGGTCGGCACCAATAACACACACACACACACACACACACACACACACACACACACACACACACACACACACAAACACACACACGTCTGGCTACAGATGGTATGGATGTTTGTTGTCTGGTCTGAACTGCACTGCAAGATCAGCACCTATAGTACATACACACACACACACACAAACACACACACGCGTCTGGCTACAGATGGTATGGATGTTTCTTGTCTGACTGAGGTCAGCTAAGTCAAGGGTCAAGGGTCAAAGTTCCTCCTCAGAGTGCTTGGTTCCTGAAGAACTACAGTATCTGCGTCACATGAGGAACTCTGTCTAGACTGGGGGATGTATGTCAGACTATTGCTCAGTAGAGTGAATGACCAGAAACTTTTGTCTGACTGTCGTTTGAAACCTCAATGCTGCAATACTGCCACCTGCAGGTGAAGGGTGAGTCAAGCAGCAAATCAAATGAAGGCAGAGAACAGAACGCGTTACATGATGCTTTGAACGCCATGTAAGAACAGAAGTTTAAAGATCAACATTCTCAGCGGGCTGGACGCTGGTGAGATGGCAAAACTCATTCTGATCAGACACTGGCCGGCTTTCTGAGATGCTCTCAGTCGAGCTTCTAGTGTTTTAGTTAACAGCTTCTGACCAAAGGAAAACGAAATAAAGTTAAAGGCTTATGTGTAGTACCACTCCAAGCCACTGTGAGGAGCTAGCAGCAGAGTTCTGTCATCTTTCCTGCGTTGTAGTAGTGGGGTCAGGGGCTGGGGGGAGGATAGGTACCTGCGTTGCGGGTGGCCAACTGGAGCTCCTGGTAGAGACCGGCTGGGTTTGCCCCATGGCTGTGGGAGGATGGAAGGGTGGAGGGATGGAGGGATGAAAAGAATGTTTCAGTCTCAGCAAAGAAAAACAAAGCTTTAAATGACAGCAAACAAGGTTCCACTCAGACCCAAGGTTCTGTTCAGAATCAAAGTTCCATTCAGACCCAGGGTTCTGCTCAGAATCAAGGTTCTGCTCAGACCCAGGCTTCCGCTCAGACCCAAGGTTCTCTGCAGAGGTTCGTCAGAGGTTCTCCTCTGAGAGGCTGAAACAACTGGGCAGCGTGTCGTCCTCAGGGAACATCTGGTTTCTCCAGACGGTTCCGAGGGGCGGAGACTCCACCAGTCTGGGAGGAGTCAGAGTTTCCCTGCATTCGACAAACCCTTCGTTTCGATGGCAACCATCAAATCTGTGATTGTATGAGTGCAAAGTCTCAAAACAAAAGCTGACCCACAAATGAACTTCAGCTCAACTCAACATAACAACAGCAAGCAGCTTTAGGATGGAATTAACAATCCTTCACTAAACATCCATCAATCACCCATCAATCATCCATCAATCACCCATCAATCATCCATCAATCACCCATCAATCATCCATCAATCACCCATCAATCACCAATCATCTACGAATTCTCCACCATTATCCATCAATCATCCATCAATCATCCATCAATCATCCATCAATCATCCATCAATCATCCATCAATCATCCATCAATCACCAATCATTTACGAATTCTCCACCATTATCCATCAA
>JAIFZK010000162.1:225000-232500 GCA_027481765.1 Tenualosa thibaudeaui | reverse complement strand
TGTGTAATCGCTGTTACATAGTGAATTGACAAAGTATACTTTGACTTTTGACTTCTGTGTGTGTGTGTGTGTGTGTGTGTGTTTAGTTGAGTGAGTACATGTATTTGTGTGTTTGTGTTTGGTTGAGTGTGTGTGTGTGTGTTTGGTTGAGTGTGTATATGTATT
This sequence comes from Tenualosa thibaudeaui, assembly GCA_027481765.1. Taxonomy (NCBI): domain Eukaryota; kingdom Metazoa; phylum Chordata; class Actinopteri; order Clupeiformes; family Clupeidae; genus Tenualosa; species Tenualosa thibaudeaui. The sequence goes on along the minus strand of JAIFZK010000162.1, from coordinate 232,335 downwards.
TGTGTGTATGTGTTTGGTCTGTGACTGGATACATATCCAAATGCATGGATGATGTCACAGTCACAAAGACTGTCACTTTAGGAGCAAATGACAAACCTTGGTTCACCAGGGAGGTAAGTGAGCTCCTGAGAGCACGCAACACTACTTTCAAGTCCGGGACAAAGACGCCTCAGATCAGCCAGGGCCAACCTGCACCGGGCGAGAGAGCAGCCAAGCGGGCCTATGGACAGAAAATTCACAGACGCCTGTGGCAAGACATCCAGTCAGTCACAGACTACAAACCAACACCCCTGCCGTGCGAGGAAAACACAGACTTCCTCAACTCTCTCAACACCTTCTTCAGCCAGTTTGAAGAAAACAACACCACCACTCCAGCAAAAGCCCCTACTGGCCCAGACAACACAACACTCCAACTAGACCCTGTGGATGTGAGGAAGACCCTACTCAAGGTGAAGGGATCCCTAGGGTCTTTCTTTTTTTACCCAGAAAAGCTGCAGGTCCGGACAACATACCCGGGCGTGTGCTCAGAGACTGTGCAGACTCACTCACAGATGTCCTCACAGGTAGATTCAACATCTCACTGAGCCAAGCCGTCATACCAGAAAGCTTCAAAGCTTCCACCATTGTACCACTAGCAAAAAAATCCCCAGCTACATCACTAAACAACTACAGACCCATAGCACTCACTCCCATTATGATGAAGCGCTTTGAAAGGTTGGTCAAGGCCCACATAACATCCAGCCTTCCCACTACTCTGGACCCAAACCAGTTTGCATATCGCCCCAAACGCTCCACTGATGACGCCATAGCAACAGCACTCCACCTATGCCTGGCTCATCTGGAACACAAAAACAGTCAGGTACGGATCAGGTCAGGTACGGATGCTGTTCATCGACTTCAGCTCCACCTTCAACATGGTCATCCATGCTGTGCACCTGGTGAACAAACTGAGTGCAACAGGCATCAGAGCTTCATTATGCCACTGGCTGCTGGACTTTCTCACTAACAGACCACAGACTGTAAGAGTTGGCAAAAACTCCTCAGAGACCACCATCATAAACACCGGGGTCCCCCAGGGATGTGTGCTGTCTCCATTGCTGTTCACACTGATGACCCACGACTGCTGTGCCAGATTCACATCGAACCACATCATCAAGTTCACATGACACAACAGTGGTGGGCCTCATCAGTGATGACGACTCAGCATACAGCGAGGAGGTACATCAACTCATCAACTGGTGTGACAAACAACCTACAACTCAATGTCAACAAAACAAAAGAAATAACTGTAGACTTCAGGAAACAACACCCGACACACACCCCACTCACAATCAATGGCAGTACTGTGGAGTCTGTGAAAAGCACAACATTTCTGGGAGTGCACATCACAGATGACCTCACATGGACCACCAACACCCCCTCCCTGGTCAAGAAAGCACAGACACGCCTTCACTTCCTGCGCAGGATGAGGAGAGCTGACCTCCCCACTTCTGCACTCACCACCTTCTACAGGGGTGCTATTGAGAGCATCCTTACCAGCAGCCTCTCCGTCTGGCATGGCAGCTGCTCAGCTGCGGACAAGAAGGCACTACAGAGGGTGGTGAGGACTGCAGAAAAGATCATCAGATCAGACCAGACCCCAAGCAGCCATTCAGGACTTCACAACATCACACTGTTCCAAGAGAGCCATCAGCATCATCAAGGACACCACCCACCCAGCACACAAACTGTTCTCCCTTTTACCATCTGGAAAGCACTACCACAGCATGCAGAGCCACACAAATAGACTGAGAAACAGCTTCTTCCCACAAGCCATCAGGCTAATAAACACAATGAAGAAGAGTCCATGAACATGTTACTGACATCCAAAAACAATCTCACACACACTGATGTCCATGCTGCTTTCACACTTGCACTTACAAATTGCACCTTCACTTATTGCACCTTACATATTACACATTTCACTTTTTTTCCAACCTACACCAGCTACCAAGAAGAGCTACCTCAAACTTTCCTTCTTGCTGGAAACGTATATGTTTACCTGTCGCATGTTATGTTGTATGTCTTATGCCTATTTACTGTAGATGTCTGTGTACACTTCATGTCCATGAATGTAGCTGTGTGTTTTTGTGTGTGTGTGTGTGTGTGTGTGTGTGTGCATGTTTCTAGTTTAAATTGCACATCTGGTGTCTGGTGAAACGCAATGTATGTATACACAGTATATGTATTACTGAGTGTGTGTGTGTGTGTGTGTGTGTGTGTTTAGTCGGAGTGTGTGTTTGGTTGTGTGTGTGTGTTTGGCTGAGTGTGTATATGTATACACAGTATATGTATTAGTGAGTGTATGTGTGTGTGTGTGTGTGTGTGTGTGTGTGTGTGTGTGTGTGTTTGGGTGTGTGTGTGTGTGTGTGTGTGTGTTTGGCTGAGTGTGTATATATATAAACAGTATTTGTATTAGTGAGTGTGTGTGTGTGTGTGTTTGTGTGTTTTGTCGTGTGTGTTTGTGTGTGTTTTGCTGAGTGTGTATATGTATACTCATTATTTTTTTTTGTGAGTGTGTGTGTGTGTGTGTATGTGTGTTTGGTTGTGTGTGTGTGTGTGTTTGGCTGAGTGTGTATATGTATACACAGTATATGTATTAGTGAGTGTGTGTGTGTGTGTGTGTGTGTGTGTGTGTGTTTGGCTGAGTGTGTCTATGTATACACAGTATATGTATTACTGAGTGTGTGTGTGTGTGTTTAGTCTGAGTGTGTGTTTGGTTGTGTGTGTGTTTGGCTGAGTGTGTATATGTATACACAGTATATGTATTAGTGAGTGTGTGTGTGTGTGTGTGTGTGTGTGTGCAGTGCTTTAAATGTCTGAGATAAAAACAGCCTTAATGACAGACTCTGGGCAGGGGGGCTATATGGGTTAGTAGTGTGTGTGTGTGTGTGTGTGTGTGTGTGTGTGTGTATTTATAGACCACTGTGTAGACCTCTATGTAGGTCAGTAGAGTGTGTGTGTGTGTGTGTGTGTGTGTGTGTGTGTGTGTGTGTGTGTGTGTGTGTGCTGACAACTCTGGAGACACGTGAGGACAAGACACATGGAAAGCAAAAGTAGCCTCACAACATGTACACACACACACACACACACACACACACACACACACACACACACACACACACACACACTGACCTTAAGCCTCCTGATTCGTTGTTCGATGGCGTGGATGTCAGTGCTGAAGTCCCGCCCCCTCAGCTCGATAAGCTCCGCCTCTGCTTCATCTAGCCACACCTCCATGGCCTCCAGGTCAGAGGTCAACTGTTGCCATGGCTGCAGGTTGGATTGAGCCTGAAGCAACTCCCATCTCTCGATTACTCCTGCCACAAACACGTCACAGCTGTCATATCTGAGTCATGTCCAGTGTGTGTGTGTCTGTGTGTGTCTTTGTCTGTGTGTCTTTGTGTGTGTGTGTGTGTGTGTGTTAGCCTGTGGTGGACTGTGTGCACTAGTTGACTAGCGTGTTGTAGAGTAGCGTGTTTTAAACAGACACGCTCTAGTTGTAGACTAACACGTTGTAGACTAACATGTTTTTGTTGTAGACTAGCATGTTGTAGACTAGCGTGTTTTAGACAGACATGCTCTAGTAGATTAGTGTGTTGTAGACTGACATGTTTTTGTTGTTGACTATCTGGATCCGCGCTGGTGGAATGACCTTCCAAGTGCTACCAGATCAACTGATACCCTCTCCACCTTCAAGAAACTCTTGAAGACCCAGCTCTTCCAAGAATATCTCCTGGCGTAAATTTTGAGAATGCACTTAATAACTTAATGTCTCTGCACTGTATTACACTATTGCACTTTCAACTTAAAATAGTGCAGTTTCTATGTTAGCAATATGTGCTCCTTGTTAGTTCTTTCATTGTGTCGTAGCTTGAATGTTATCCTATTTTTGTAAGTTGCTTTGGATAAAAGCGTCTGCTAAATGCATAAATGTAAATGTAAATGACTAGCGTGTTGTAGACTTGTGTGTTTCAGACAGACATGCTCTAGTTGTTGTCTAGCATGTTGTAGACTATTGTGTTGTAAACTGACATGCTCTTGTTGTAGACTAGCACGTTTTAGACAGAAATGCTCTTGTTGTTGACTAGCGTATTGTAGACTAGCGTATTGTAGACTGGCATGCTCTAGTTGTGGACTAGCATGTTGTAGACTAGCGAGTTGTAGACTAGCATTTTACAGACCAGCATGTTGTAGACTGAGATGCTCTAGTTTTAGAGTAGCATGTTGTGGACTGACATACTCTAGGCGTTGACTGGCGTGTTATGGACAGACATGCTCCAGTTGTTGACTAGCGTGTTGTAGACTAGCGTGTTGAGGATGTGTGTGTTGTAGATTAACCTGTGCTCTGTGTCTCCGTGCTGTCGGGGTTTGTGAATCCAGAGAGGTCTTCCTTGTCTTCCTCTAACTCCTCTTCCGCCTTTTTCACTGCATTTATATTGCCACGGCAATCTCCCATGAGCCTCAGCTGTACAGGCAAAATATGATCATCAGCCTAATTTAGGTCAACAAGTGTAGGTCAGTGTATAACTACACAACTAGTATATCAGCCTCATTTATGCAAACTAGTGTATCATGGCAAAGTTACAAAGACATAGACATCATCTATTGAGAGTCAAAACCCTGAGTGAAAATGACTACACAACGTGCGCTGTATTTCCCAGGGTCTGAGCAACACAGGTTTTGTCGAGGCCCGTGAATTGTAAATCGCAAAACTATTGCACAGTCGTTGTTTTATACTTTTATAGTGTAATTAGTTAAGCAGTCAATATTGCCGTTCTTAAACACAGGATGGTGATGAACTATTTAAATTTTTAAAATAGAAGTGCTATGCACAGAAGAGCGACCTGTCAGTTTGTGATGAATTTCTTGGATCTTGTATTGCGATGGAGAAACAGAACAAAAATATACTTATATAAAAATAAAAAAATCAAATCAAATACATTTACATAAAATAAATACATAAACATAAAAACGTATTATTTAAATTGAAGCGCTTTTGATGGATTTAATCATCCACTCTTTGACCTTCTCTCACGTCATCCTAGTAAATGAGAAGGGGGATTCAATGCACAACATTGTAATGTTATGCAATAGTTTATGGCACACTGGTAGATGATCAGTTATGTCACAGGTGCTTTAAGGACTGAGTCTCAGCCCATGCGTACCCTGAAACTTCTCCTTGAGAATGCCAAATGCCATCTATTATTTTGATCTCAATATCCTCGTAGGTTTGCGGCCAGAAAAAACGAATGAAGCCGCACAAGAATTGCTTTAGCGCATTGCACACTTCATGCACCGACCAACATCATCTCCAACACCGTACAAAAACTCCAGCCACAAAACAAAACTAAGCAATGCACATTGTTTGGAGAGAGTTGAGTTTGCATACATATGCAAAATATTGGGATTGATAAGATTAAATATTAAAATAATATTTTAATTTAGTTGTTAAGAGCCAAGATGTCATACTGTGGTCTTACCATACTCTCATGGTTAATATCACGGCCAATTTAGGTTTCCACCTCAATATTACAAACTTTCTGAGTTAATGAGTTCTAAACGACTTGTTAAATAACAGGTAACAGTTTGTTAAGGATTTATAACTGTGCCTTATAGATAGTTAATATATAGCTTACAAGCTGTTAGGTAACAAGTTATAAATTACTTGTTAACTGTATGTTAATGATTTATAACTATACCTTATAAATTAGTAATAGATGAACAAGCTATTAGTAAATTACTTACTGATGACTTGTTAAGTATCAGTTAATGGTTTATATATGTTGTTGGGATGTTATTCTAAAGTTGCAACTATTCCTCATTTATGTTGTTATAACTGTTAATAAATTAGGAATAGTTGCAACAACATATATAAACTATTAACTGATACTTAACAAGTCATTAGTAAGCAATTTACTAATAGTTTGTTCATGATCTATTACTAACTAAAATTAAATTTAAATAAACTTAAAATTAAAATTAAATACTTAAATTAACATACAGTTAACAAGTAATTTATAACTTGTTAACTAACAGCTTGTAAGTTATCTATTGACTATCTATAAGGCACATAAATCCTTAACAAACTGATGTGTCATTTATAACTCATTAACTAACAATCGATTAATGATCTATTAACTAGAAACTAGGATCATCCTCATTTCTGTTAACAAGTGTATCAGTGTATGACTAGACAGCCAGTACATCAACCTCTGTGTAATTACCACTCAAAACATATACTCATCATCAGTCCCATCTATGTGATCTCCTATCTCCTATCTAGAATCTTTGGCTCTGTCACAGACATGAACTAGCATGTAGCCAGTATCTTGTGGCTCCAATCTAATATCTTTGGCTCTGTCATAGACATGAACTAGCATGTAGCCAGTATCTTGATGCTCCAATCTAATATCTTTGGCTCTGTCATAGACATGAACTAGCATGTAGCCAGTATCTTGCTGCTCCTATATAGAATCTTTGGCTCTGTCACAGACATGAACTAGCATGTAGCCAGTATCTTGTGGCTCCAATCTAATATCTTTGGCTCTGTCATAGACATGAACTAGCATGTAGCCAGTATCTTGTGGCTCCAATCTAATATCTTTGGCTCTGTCATAGACATGAACTAGCATGTAGCCAGTATCTTGCGGCTCCAATCTAGTATCTTTGGCTTTGTCATAGACATGAACTAGCATGTAGCCAATATCTTGCGGCTCCAATCTAATATCTTTGGCTCTGTCATAGACATGAACTAGCATGTAGCCAGTATCTTGCTGCTCCTATCTAGAATCTTTGGCTCTGTCACAGACATGAACTAGCATGTAGCCAGTATCTTGTGGCTCCAATCTAATATCTTTGGCTCTGTCATAGACATGAACTAGCATGTAGCCAGTATCTTGCTGCTCCAATCTAATATCTTTGGTTCTGTCATAGACATAAACTAGCATGTAGCCAGTATCTTGCTGCTCCAATCTAATATCTTTGGCTCTGTCATAGACATGAACTAGCATGTAGCCAGTATCTTGCGGCTCCAATCTAATATCTTTGGCTCTGTCATAGACATGAACTAGCATGTAGCCAGTATCTTGCTGCTCCTATCTAGAATCTTTGGCTCTGTCATAGACATGAACTAGCATGTAGCCAGTATCTTGTGGCTCCAATCTAATATCTTTGGCTCTGTCATAGACATGAACTAGCATGTAGCCAGTATCTTGTGGCTCCTATCTAATATCTTTGGCTCTGTCATAGACATGAACTAGCATGTAGCCAGTATCTTGTGGCTCCTATCTAATA
>JAIFZK010000162.1:215000-217500 GCA_027481765.1 Tenualosa thibaudeaui | reverse complement strand
CAATGCACAACATTGTAATGTTATAATAGTTTATGGCACACTGGTAGATGATCAGTTATGTCACAGGTGCTTTAAGGACTGAGTCCCAGCCCATGCATTCTGAAACTTCCTTGAGAATGCCAAATGCCATCTATTATTTTGATCTCCAATATCCTCGAGTTTATGCCAGAAAACGAATGAAGCCATGACAAGAATTGTTTTAGCGCGATTGCACACCATGCACCTGACCAACATCATCTCCAACACCGCATAAAACCCAGCCACAAAACAAAACTACAATGCACATTGTTTGGAGAGAGTTGAGTTTGCATACATATGCAAAATATTGATTGATAAGATTAAATATTAAAATAATATTTTAATTTAGTTGTTAAGAGCCAAGATGTCATAATACTGTGGTCTTACCACTATGGTTATCACTTACAATTTAGGTTTCACCCTCAATATTACAAACTTTCTGGAGTTAACAAAGTTCTAAACGACTTGTTAAATAACAGGTAACAGTTTGTTAAGGATTTATAATCTGTGCCTTTATAGATAGTTAATATATAGCTTACAAGCTGTTAGGCAACAAGTTATAAATTACTTGTTAACTGTATAATGATTTATAACTATATCTTTATAAATTAGTAATAGATGAATTAGTTATTAGTAATATTTTTATTGATGACTTGTTATATCATTAATGGTTTATATATGTTGTTGGGATGTTATTCTAAAGTTGCAACTATTCCTCATTTATGTTGTTATAACTGTTAATAAATTAGAATAGTTGCAACAACATATATAAACTATTAACTGATACTTAACAAGTCATTAGTGCTAAATTTACTAATAGTTTGTTCATGATCTATTACTAACTAAAATTAAATTTAAATAAACTTAAAAAAAATTAAATACTTAATTAACATACAGTTAACAAGTAATTTACAACTTGTTAACTAAATGTTTGTAAGTTATCTATTGACTATCTATAAGGCACATAAGTAACAAACTGGGATGTGTCATTTATAACTCATTAAATTAAATAATCGACACGATCTATTAACTAGAAACCAGGGATCATCCTCATTTCTGTTAACAAGTGTATCAGTGTATGACTAGACAGCCAGTACATCAACCCTGTGTAATTACCTACCAAAACATATACTCATCATCAGTCCCCATCTATGATCTCCATTCCTATCTAGGAATCTTGGCTCTGTCACAGACATGAACTAGCATGTAGCCAGTATCTGTGGCTCCAATTCAATATCTTTGGCTCTGTCATAGACATGAACTAGCATGTAGCCAGTATCTTGATGCTCCAATCTAATATCTTTTGGCTCTGTCATAGACATGAACTACAGCATGTAGCCAGTATCTTGTTGCTGCTCCTATATATAGAATCTTGGCTCTGTCACAGACATGAACTAGCATGTAGCCAGTATCTTGTGGCTCCACCCAATATCTTTGGCTCTGTCATAGACATGAACTAGCATGTAGCCAGTATCTTGTGGCTCCAATCTAATATCTTTGGCTCTGTCATAGACATGAACTAGCATGTAGCCAGTATCTTATGGCCCAATCTAGTATTCTTGGCTTGTCATAGACATGAACTAGCATGTAGCCAATATCTCATGTCTAATCTAATATCTTTGCTCTATTACAGACATGAACTAGCATGTAGCCAGTATCTTGCTGCTCCTATCTAGAATCTTTGGCTCCTGTCACAGACATGAACTAGCATGGCCAGCATCTTGTGGCTCCAATCTAATATCTTTTGGCTCTGTCATAGACATGAACCAGCATAGCCAGTATCTGTTGCTCCAATCTAATATCTTTGGTTCTGTCATAGACATAAACTAGCATGTAGCCAGTATCTGCTGCTCCAATCTAATATCTTGCCTGTCATAGACATGAACTAGCATGTAGCCAGTATCTTGGCGGCTCCAATCTAATATCTTTGGCTCTGTCATAGACATGAACTAGCATGTAGCCAGTATCTTGCCGTTCTCTATCTAGAATCTTTGGCTCTTTGTCATAGACATGAACTAGCATGTAGCCAGTATCTTGTGGCTCCTTATCTAATATCTTTTGGCTCTGTCATAGACATGAACTAGCATGTAGCTTTGCATCTTGTGGCTCCTATCTAATATCTTTGGGTTCTGTCATAGACATGAACTAGCATGTAGCCAGTATCTTGTGGTTCTACCTAATATCTTTTGGCCTGTCATAGACATGAACTAGCATGTAGCCAGTATCTTGTGGCTCCTATCTAATATCTGGCTCTGTCATAGACATGAACTAGCATGTAGCCAGTATCTTGCTGCTCCAATCTAATATCTTTGGCTCTGTCATAGACATGAACTAGCATGTAGCCAGTATCTTATGTCTAATCTAATATCTCGGCTCTGTCATAGACATGAACTAGGCATGTGGCCAGTATCTTGCTGCTCCTATCTAGAATCTTGGCTCTGTCATAGACATGAACTAGCATGTAGCCAGTATCTTGTGGCTC
>JAIFZK010000162.1:202500-207500 GCA_027481765.1 Tenualosa thibaudeaui | reverse complement strand
ACACATACATGTCACGGCACACACACACACACATACATTACACACACACGGCTACACAAGAATACACACAAATAACACACATACATTGGCCACTGATCACACACACATGATACACACACACATACATACACACACACATTAATAATAATACACACACACACATTACCACACATACACAATAACACACACACACACAATATTACATACACACATCACGTTTACATCAACACATTGCCACACACACACAATATTGTATTATTATTGCCACATCATATCACAGCATTATTAGTCATCATTGCACAATAATAACACATTACGTCATCAATAACCACATTGATTGATATTCATATTATCAAACACATTTAGCATACTCATCACCCGCATTAATATTGTCCATCCACCAGCTCAAATGATTGTCTGATCATCCAATACAACATTAGTTATCTCATCGCATCATCAATATCATCCTATCAATACGACATTAATAACATCAACACACACATTAACACACACACACACACACAACACACAATAATACTACATTAATAATATTACACAATATCATTAATAATACACACATTATCATCAACATACACAATAACAACAATATTACAATAACACACACACACACACATAATAATATCAATAACAATACGCTACACACAATGACAATACATCACACATTAATGGCCATTAATAATATCAATATTGCTGGCGACACACACACAAACACATACATGTCACAATACACACACATTACACACACACACACACACACACACACACACACACACACACACACACACACACACACACACAAACACACACACAACACACACATACACAATACATTACATTGGCCACAATATTGCCATTGTCACATATCACACATTACCACCACACACACACGCCACACACATTGGGCCATTACCACCATCATCACACACACCAATACGCACACACAATACGTCAGCTCATCACACACAACACAATGAAACTGGCCAACACCAATACGCTTCACAACACCATCAACACGTTATCATCAACAATACGTCAACATCACACGTCACACACACACATTAACAAACGCCACACACACATTACGATTGTCATCAATACGGCACACACACACAATACGCCACATCACACATATTACATCAATATCATTACTGCACATCATCAACACGCCACGTCATCACATAACACAATAATAAATACATTACCAATATGCATCATCAACACACATTGGTCATCAATAATACAATATTACGTCATCCACACAAATACATACACACACACAGTTACTATTACCAGTACATACACACACACATACATACACACACACATACATACACACACACACATACATACACACACATACATACACACACACATACATACACACACACACACACACATACATACACACACACACACACAGACACACACATACATTGTTTGTTTATCATTGCTATAGCTACACACACAAATGAAGATAGCACACACACAATATGGTGATGAGTACAATAATAATATATATACACAATACTGAGCATACACACACATATATACACACACAATACATGCCACACACACATACATTTTCACACACAACACATATAGATGAGTACATACATACACATTACCACACACACATAAGAGGCCACACACATTGGCACACAGCAAGAGATACATATCAATAGCATGGCATGCCACACACATATTGGCCACACATTATATATATAATATCACATGAAGATAGAATATTACTGACAATACAGATAGCTATCAATACGCATACACACATTATAAGAGCTGGCCATCAATACACAGCAAGCAGGTTACCACTTCATTGTTGCTGCCACACACACACACATACACAGTTTGAATAGCAAGCCAATACTTCATACATGTTATCATTATTACAGAAGGCTATCATTAATATCACACACACACACAAACGCGAATGACAGACCACCACCCACCAAGCATAATCCAAAATGACCTTGTGTCTGCATATGTGATATATATATATACACAAATAAGATTACATTTGATTTATGTAAAGTACACATACATTATATATGTGTATGTATATATTAAGATTTAGATTGTATATATATATATATATAAAGATGTATATATTGTATGTATGTGTGTGTGTATATTTATATTTAATGTATGTATATACTATATATATTATATGTATATATATAGATTATTGACATTATATATAAAGTATTATAAGAGTAAGATATATATTTATTTAAGTTTATATATAGTATATATAGACTATAAGTGATTATTATATGTATATATATATATATATGTAAATAAAAGACAGACATATATATATGTGGTGTAGGTGTAGACAGAGAAGATGCCCAGGTGGTATAAGATACATGCAGGTGACAGTGAGACAGGAGAGAGAGACAGAGACAGAGGTGAGACATGTAGGTGCACAGACATGACAGGTATGTAGAGACAGGCAGATGGGTAAGACACACAGGTAGGTAGACAGTGTGGTGATACAGGCAGACAGACAGGTGGTGGTAGTAGACAGTGACAGGTGGTAGACAGGTGGTGGCACAGGCATGTGTGGTATTGCAGGTGGAAGTGGCAGACAGGCACATGTGTGTGTGTGTTATTATTGCATGTGTGTGCATATGCACAGGTTCCAGACGTGTTTAGAGGCGGTGTGCCTGTATTACACATATGCGTGCCTATTACATATGGAGGTATTTAGAGACGTGTGTGTGTGTGTGTGTATGTGCAAGGTCCCAGTAATCCAGGCATGTGTGTGTGTGTCTGATGTGGGGGAGGGCTCCCATGTGGGTGTGTGTGTGTCTGATGTGAGGATGGCCCCCATGTGTGCATGTGTGTGGTGGTGGTGTGTGACAGGTGGTGTGGTGTGTGGCTGTGTGGGGTGTGAGACATGTGGTGGCAGTGTGTGTGTGTGGGTGGTGGTGTGGTTGTAGGATGTGTGTGTGTGTAGACTAGAGGGGTGTGGTTTAGAGACATGTGTGCTGAGATGTGTGTGTGTGCAGGTGGTCCCACCTGTGGGTATGTGTGTGTGTGTGTGTGGTCTGAGTGTGGGTGCAGTGTTTCATGTGTGTGTGTGTGTGTTTGAGGTGTGTGTGTGGGCATGTGTGTGTGTGGTGTGTGTGTGTGTGTGACATGTGTGTGTGTGTGTGTATGGGTGGTGTGGGGTGACATGTGTGTGTGTGTGTTTTAGGAGATGTGTGTGTGTGTTTGTAGAGGTGTGTTTAGACATATATGTGTGTGTGTGTGTGTTTGTAGATGTGTGTGTGTGTGTATGTGTGTGTGTCCTAAATTGTGTATGTGTGTGTGTGTATGTTTGAGTATGGGTGTGAGTGTTTCTATGTGTGTGTGTGTTTGAGTGTGTCAGAATGTGTGTGTGTGTCTGTATGTGTGTGTGTGTGTGTGTGTGTGTGTGTTTGTAGATGTGTGTGTGTTTGTAGATGTGTGTGTGTGTTTGTAGATTTGTGTGTTTGTATATATATGTGTGTGTGTGTGTGTGTGTTTGAGTGTGGGTGTGAGTGTGTTTCTATGTGTGTGTGTGTGTGTTTGAAATGTTTGTGGGTGAGTGAGCTATGTGTGTGTGTGTGTGTGTGTGTGTTTGAGTGTATGTGTTTTGTGTGTGTGTGAGTGTGTGGTGTGTGTGTACTGCTGCTGTTTCAGTTTTCTCATGGATCTCCTGTCCCCAGGTGTCGCAGACGTACGGTCTAGAAAGTTCCGTCTCGGCCGAGCTAGCCAGGAGCGCAGATTGCTCATGTTCTATCCAACTGCTGGACGGGCCACCAGGGTCTCCCTTCAGCTTTTCCATCCTGACACACACACACACACATACACACACACACACACACACTGCAGGTCACTTATGTTCAAACACAGTGATACTAAACTAAACATGCTAGCAACTCTCCCTTGTCAGGATACAAACACACACACACACACACACACACACACACACTTATCAACTGTCTTCCTCCTGAGGACAGTGAGATGCCACCAGAGACACACAATCCAATTCAGCAACAACGTTATACCAACGTTGAACCTAACCCTAACCCTAGCTCCTGAAACCTGACACAAGATCCAGCCACAAATACTGTAATACAAAATTCCTAAACACAAGATAAACTCAAAATTCAATTCAATTCAGTTTATTTCTACAGCGTTTTTCCAATAGTATTATCTCATGGTGCTTCAGAAGGAGCACCCAAGAGCAACAGGGGCAGGAAAACCTCATGTTCAGTTAATCTAGGAAGAAACCCTTTGGGCAGACCCACGACTCAAGGAGCTGGACCCAACTGCCAGGGGTCATGCAGAGGTCAAGCTCCTGCCCTGACACACAATATATGATTGTAAATATACCAACACAACATTGACCTACCCCCTAATGAGACAAATGGCCCCAAATAAGCCAACAGAAGGAAACTGACCTAAACATCCCGATGTGAGATCAAACTAGTCCAGACCCCAAACCAACATATAACACAATGTAGACACCAGACACTGGCCACTACACACTGACACCAGACACTGGCCACTACACACTCAGACACTAGACACTGGCCATCAGGACACCAGGGACACTGGCCACTACACACCTCTATTCCCACACTAGACACTGGCCACTGGGCCATCACACACTAGACACTAGACAATGGGCACTAGACACTGGCCACCACACACCAGACACTAGGACAATGGGCACTAGACACTCAGACACTGGCCACTACACACTAGACACTCAGAGACAATGGGTACTCAGACACTGGACACTAGACACTGGCCACTACACAAGTCTTCATAACACACACACCAAAGTCTTCATAACACACACACAATATCAAAGTCTTCATAACACACACACACACCAAAGTCTTCTATAACACACACACCAAAGTCTTCTATAACACACATAGCACACACACCAAATTATAACACACACAGCAAAGTCTTTCCTCTATAAC
>JAIFZK010000162.1:185000-192500 GCA_027481765.1 Tenualosa thibaudeaui | reverse complement strand
AGAGAGCAGAGAGAGAGAGAGAGATGGCTCCTGTCCTACCCCAGGCTAATTAGGGCAGGAGACAGAAATGCTGCATCATCTATCCCATCAGAAGGCATCCCAAGCATCACACCATACTAAGGAGAGAGAGAGAGAGGGAGAGAGAAGGAAGGGAGAGAGCTAACCAGGGAGCCATCTTCCTCCTCTCCTCTGCTCTCCTCTCTGCTGTCCCTAGCTGCCAGGTTAGGCTGAGCGGACTGCGCCAAGTGTGTCCCTCTCCTCTCCTCTCCTCTCCTCTCCTCGCTCCTCCTTTCTCTCCTTCTCCACTCCACTCTGCCCACTCTATTCCCTCCCACTTTTGTGCTCTCGCTCTCTCTTCTCTCCGTCCATCTCTCTCTCTATCTCTCTTTCTCTCCGCCCATCTCTCTTTCTCTATCTCTCTTTTCTCTCCGTCCATCTCTCTTTCTCTATCTCTCTTTCTCTCCATCCATCTCTCTCTCTGTCTCTCTTCTGCTGCCACTGCCATACTTAATCTATACATTAACCCAAAGAAACACCTATACACATACCCTATAGAAACACCTACACAGTCATCTATGCACATACCCTATAGAAACACCTACACAGTCATCTATACATTAACCCACAGAAACATCTAACAGTCATCTATACTCATACCCTATAGAAACATTTACAGTCATCTACATGTGTACCCTATAGAAAGGCCTACACAGTTATCTATGCACATACCCTATAGAAACACCTACACAGTCATCTATGCACATACCCTATAGAAACACCTACACAGTCATCTATACATTAACCCACAGAAACATCTAAGTCATCTATACTCATACCCTATAGAAACATTTACAGTCATCTACACGTGTACCCTATAGAAAGGCCTACACAGTTATCTATGCACATACCCTATAGAAACACCTACACAGTCATCTATGCACATACCCTATAGAAACACCTACACAGTCATCTATACATTAACCCACAGAAACATCTACAGTCATCTATACTCATACCCTATAGAAACATTTACAGTCATCTACACGTGTACCCTATGAAAGACCTACACAGTTATCTATGCACATACCCTATAGAAACACCTACACAGTCATCTATGCACATACCCTATAGAAACACCTACACAGTCATCTATACATTAACCCACAGAAACATCTAACAGTCATCTATACTCATACCCTATAGAAACATTTACAGTCATCTACACGTGTACCCTATAGAAAGACCTACACAGTCATCTATACCCGCACTGTATAAAACGCCTACACAGTTATCTATACCCGCACAGACGTACACAGTCATCTATAGATCCACACTACTTCCAAACCAAAGAACTTAGCACCCTAAATGGCACACATAATTGGATTTATTCTCTGTATTTTTATAATGGATATGTCATGTGTACGCCATGTTGTGGAAGCTTAAGGACACCAGAATTTCCTACGAGATAGTATTTAACTATCAACCTATGGCAATTGACTTTAAGTAGGGTGTTTAGCTACTGAGACGCTGACATTGAGCAAGGTGTTTAGCTCTGAGATTCTGATCTTGAGAACGGAGTTTAACTCTGAGATTCTGACCTTCAGCGGGGTGTTTAGCTCTGAGATTCTGATCTTGAGCAGGGTGTTTAGCTCTGAGATTCTGATCTTGAGCAGGGTGTTTAGCTCTGAGATTCTGATCTTGAGAACGGAGTTTAACTCTGAGATTCTGACCTTCAGCAGGGTGTTTAGCTCTGAGATTCTGATCTTGAGAACGGAGTTTAACTCTGAGATTCTGACCTTCAGCAGGGTGTTTAGCTCTGAGATGCTGACCTTGAGAACGGAGTTTAACTCTGAGATTCTGACTTTCAGCAGGGTGTTTAGCTCTGAGATTCTGATCTTGAGCAGGGTGTTTAGCTCTGAGATTCTGATCTTGAGAACGGAGTTTAACTCTGAGATTCTGACCTTCAGCAGGGTGTTTAGCTCTGAGATGCTGACCTTGAGAACGGAGTTTAACTCTGAGATTCTGACTTTCAGCAGGGTGTTTAGCTCTGAGATTCTGATCTTGAGCAGGGTGTTTAGCTCTGAGATTCTGATCTTGAGAACGGAGTTTAACTCTGAGATTCTGACCTTCAGCAGGGTGTTTAGCTCTGAGATGCTGACCTTGAGAACGGAGTTTAACTCTGAGATTCTGACTTTCAGCAGGGTGTTTAGCTCTGAGATTCTGATCTTGAGAACGGAGTTTAACTCTGAGATTCTGACCTTCAGCAGGGTGTTTAGCTCTGAGATGCTGACCTTGAGAACGAAGTTTAACTCTGAGATTCTGATCTTGAGCAGGGCATTTAACTCTGAGATTCTGACCTTCAGCAGGGCATTGAGCTCCTTCTTTCTTTCGTCCAGCCTCAAGATGGCGCTCCTCCAGCGCTCCTGCACGTCGGCGAGCTCCGCCTGCAGGGACGCCTCCGTCCGCGAGTCCACTGTCAGGAGCAGCTGACGCCCCGTCTCCACCACCAGGATGTAGCTGCCCTGTTGCCGCTGGAGCAGCCGCTCTTTCAGCTACACACACACACACACACACACACACACACACACACACACACACATACTCAAAAAACTATTACAACAAAGTCAAATGAATGTTAGGGTCCCTTTAAATTCTAAGGTTGTTATTGCACATGCATGTATTACATATAATGTTTACGTATAATGAACGTTATTCATATGTAGACCTGTGTAATATATCGATTAGGTATCCACTAGGTATTTTGGGATGGATGTGGCTTGTCTCTTTAAGACCTCGACTGCCCACAAGTCCCATCACCGCGCACCGCTTACTTAGGTACTTGCGTTAGGTGTATGGGGTAGTCCGTGGAGAGATTCAGCAAGTGCAGGTGTGCTGTTTAAACACATGGTGTTTAAACAGTGACCTCACCTGCATCTCCTGTTTTACTGTTTATACTGTTTATATTTAATATAGGTCTACTTGTTTTGTTTAATAGTTTGTTAAAAATGATGATACGTTAAGAACCACTTTAACCATACTCAATTTCCATATTCGCTGTGGATTGCTATACCCAACTACTATACTCAACTTCCATACTCAATTTCCATCTTTGCTGTGGATTGCTATACTCGACTACTATACTCAACTTCCATACTCAATTTCCATATTCGCTGTGGATTGCTATACCCAACTACTATACTCAACTTCCATACTCAATTTCCATCTTTGCTGTGGAATACTATACCCAACGGATCCACTGAGATCTATGCCTTTTTGCATTTTTTGTGTAGTTTGACAAGCGATCGCCTTTGTTTGCCTTTTTTTGCTGTGGATTATATTTTTCATTGCGTTTCCAACAGTAGATTACCTTGTGTGTCCTACCTGTGTCCTGAGATTTAAAGACTGTAGAATGAGCCAAGAATTGGACTCAATGTTTTCGATTAGTTTGGTCTCATTGTTTTTGATTAGTTTGGTCACATTGTTTTCGATTAGTTTGGTCACATTGTTTTTGATTAGTTTGGTCTCATTGTTTTTGATTAGTTTGGTCTCATTGTTTTTGATTAGTTTGGTCTCATTGTTTTTGATTAGTTTGGTCTCATTGTTTTTGATTAGTTTGGTCTCAATGTTTTCGATTAGTTTGGTCTCATTGTTTTTGATTAGTTTGGTCTCATTGTTTTTGATTAGTTTGGTCTCATTGTTTTCGATTAGTTTGGTCTCATTGTTTTTGATTAGTTTGGTCACATTGTTTTTGATTAGTTTGGTCACATTGTTTTCGATTAGTTTGAACTTTTAGTGTAATTGTGTGGACCGATACTGGGGGGGATTCAAGGGTTTTGGAATTTCTATATTGGGTGTATCTATCCTATACAGCAATTAGCGCATCATTAATCCAAGGGCTTTGGGATTTGTTTTGGGATATTGGGTACGGTCATAATATACAGCGTTTAGCACGTCTGCACGTTTGAGCTGTGTGTCTTTTCTTGTGCGTGTTCAGTACCGTCCGATTATGTGTTGGTTTGCTGTGTGTGTTATGCAGACTACTAGACCTCTGCCATGTGCCTCTAACCTATGACCCCCTCTAACCTATGACCCCCTCTAACCCAAGACCCCCTCTAACCCATGACCCCCTCTAACCTATGACCCCCTCTAACCCATGACCCCCTCTAACCTATGACCCCCTCTAACCCATGACCCCCTCTAACCCATGACCCCCTCTAACCCATGACCCCCTCTAACCTATGACCCCCTCTAACCCATGACCCCCTCTAACCCATGACCCCCTCTAACCTATGACCCCCTGCCATATGCTTTAACCTATGACCCCCTCTAACCTATGGTCACTTCTAACCCATAGCTCCACCTGAGATGTTAATCTGGATATTTGGTTGACCCTATAGGGACTGGGACAGTGGCAGAGGGTGTAATCACCAGTCATATGAGAGACGTGGGTTCAATCCTTAGTTGAGCCATTGAATTGCCCTTACTTGTTGCCAGTACATCTACAAACTTGAAACCTAACCTATGGTCTCCTCTAACCTATGACCTCTGTGCTAATTCATCCCTAACTAGTGTAAAGTTGACAGCAAAGTGCTAGCTAGTGTAAAGTTGATGATAAAGTGCTTACTAATGTAAAGTTGATAATAAAGTGCTTACTAATGTAAAGTTGATAGTAGCATGCTACTAGTGTAAAGTTGATAGCAGCATGCTAACTAGTGTAAAGTTGATAATATAGCGCTAATGAATGTGTTGATAGTTAACAGCAGACTGCTATTTTAAGTAAAGTTCAAGGCTAAAGGTAAAGTTAATGTTTGAAAGTAGGCTACAGCGCTAGCTAGTTGATTGTGCTAGCTTGTGTAAAGTTGATAGCGAGTCCGAGCAAATGTAAAGTTGACAGTAAAGTGCTAGCTACTGCAAAGTTTCTCTTCTAAAACAGTGAGTTCTGGTCCTTGATTATGATTGGTTGAATCGTGTTCAATGCCGTTGTATATTAACGTGTTTAGTATACACAACGGTCAGCTCCACACAAACTTCTTCTAGACTTTACATTCATCAGAGCACAACGGTGAACCATTTGGTTGGTACCAAAATGTTTTGTATATTTCTTATTGCTGAAAGAAACAAGGACTCTTTTGACATTTATGCATTTAGCAGACGCTTTTATCCAAAGCAACTATCAATTGTTCAGGACCAGTCTCCCCTAGAGTAACATAGGGTTAAGTGTCTTACATCAAGACCAGTCTCCCCAAGAGTAACTTAGGGTTAAGTGCCTTACATCAGGGCCAGTCTCCCCTAGAGTAACTTAGGGTTAAGTGCCTTACATCAGGACCAGTCTCCCCAAGAGTAACTTAGGGTTAAGTGCCTTACATCAGGGCCAGTCTCCCCTAGAGTAACTTAGGGTTAAGTGTCTTACATCAGGACCAGTCTTCCCCTACAGTAACTTAAGGTTAAGTGTCTTACATCAGGACCAGTCTCCCCAAGAGTAACTTAGGGTTACGTGTCTTACATCAGGACCAGTCTCCCCTAGAGCAACTTAGGGTTAAGTGTCTTACATCAGGACCAGTCTCCCCTAGAGTAACTTAGGGTTAAGTGTCTTACATCAGGACCAGTCTCCCCAAGAGTAACTTAGGGTTAAGTGCCTTACATCAGGGCCAATCTCCCTAGATTAACTTAGGTTAAGTGCCTTACATCAGGGCCAGTCTCCCCTAGAGTAACTTAGGGTTAAGTGTCTTACATCAGGACCAGTCTCCCCAAGAGTAACTTAGGGTTAAGTGTCTTACATCAGGGCCAGACTCCCCTAGAGTAACTTAGGGTTAAGTGCCTTACATCAGGACCAGTCTCCCCTAGAGTAACTTAGGGTTAAGTGCCTTACATCAGGACCAGTCTCCCCTAGAGTAACTTAGGGTTAAGTGTCTTACATCAGGGCCAGTCTCCCCTAGAGTAACTTAGGGTTAAGTGCCTTACATCAGGACCAGTCTCCCCTAGAGTAACTTAGGGTTAAGTGTCTTACATCAGGGCCAGTCTCCCCTAGAGCAACTTAGGGTTAAGTGTCTTACATCAGGACCAGTCTCCCCAAGAGTAACTTAGGGTTAAGTGCCTTACATCAGGGCCAGTCTCCCTTAGAGTAACTTAGGGTTAAGTGCCTTACATCAGGACCAGTCTCCCCTAGAGTAACTTAGGGTTAAGTGTCTTACATCAGGGCCAGTCTCCCCTAGAGCAACTTAGGGTTAAGTGTCTTACATCAGGACCAGTCTCCCCAAGAGTAACTTAGGGTTAAGTGCCTTACATCAGGGCCAGTCTCCCTTAGAGTAACTTAGGGTTAAGTGTCTTACATCAGGACCAGTCTCTCCTAGAGTAACTTAGGGTTAAGTGCCTTGCTCAGGGGCACAACAGTGACAGCTGGGATTCAAACCCGCAACTTTTCTACTAGCATGCTAGCCAGGTTCCTTAACTGCTAAGCTAACACCGCCATTTCTCATTGGCTCAGAATTATCCACATGTAGAGCAGTGGTCTTACGTAAATCACCATAGCAACAAATAAAAATCAACATAGCATCAAAACAAAAACAAATCAGGGAGATTCTTGTTGTAAGTCAAACTAAAAGCTCAACCTATGTATCACAACTGAAGTCTACAGTCAAACATTTGAATTCACAACAGTGTGTGTGTGTGTGTGTGTGTGTGTGTGTGTGTGTGTGTGTGTGCGCACTCCTACCAGTATCTGGTCCAGTGTGCCTCTTGCTTGCTGTAATGCGACTGACGCCCCCTGCTGGTCAGTCAGAGGCTGCAGTGTAGCCTGGTCTAGTCGAAGGCGGAGCTTGTTCAGCAGCTGGTGGTAGTGGCCCCACTGGTGCAGCAAGCTGTCAATCACCCCCCGTCTCTGCTGTGCCCGCCTCACCACTCCCTGCCACTGGTGACTCAACAGCGCCAACTTCAGGCCGAAGTCGTCCCTGTCACAACGGTGAACAGTGTTTGTGTGTGTGTGTGTGAAGGATTTCAGTGTGTGTCTATGTATGTGTGTGAAGGACTTCCGTGTGTGTCTATGTGTGTGTGTGAAGGACTTCCGTGTGTGTCTATGTGTGTGTGTGTGTGTGTGAAGGACTTCAGTGTGTGTCTATGTGTGTGTGTGAAGGACTTCAGTGTGTGTCTATGTGTGTGTGTGTGTGTGTGAAGGACTTCAGTGTGTGTGTGTGTGTGTGTGTGTGTGTGTGAAGGACTTCAGTGTGTGTCTATGTGTGTGTGTGTGTGTGTGTGTGTGTGTGTGTGATGGACTTCAGTGTGTGTCTATGTGTGTGTGTGTGTGTGTGTGTGTGTGTGTGTGTGTGTGTGTGTGTGTGTGAAGGACTTCAGTGTGTGTCTATGTGTGTGTGTGAAGGACTTCAGTGTGTGTCTATGTGTGTGTGTGTGTGTGAAGGACTTCAGTGTTTCAATGCGTGTGTGTGTGTGTGTGTGTGTGTGTTTTAATGACTTCAGTGTTTCTCTGTGTGTGTGTGTGTGTGTGTG
>JAIFZK010000162.1:167500-175000 GCA_027481765.1 Tenualosa thibaudeaui | reverse complement strand
CCACCATCATGGGCCACCCGGGGAAGGCCCTCGTCCTATGGCAGGAGATTGTCGCCCTCCTGGAAAAAGGAGCGATCTCTCCAGTCGACAAACAGAGACAGCAAGGTGGGTTTTACATATTTACAACATATTTCGTTGTTCCCGTTGTTCCTCCACCCCGCACTGCACAGGCACAGGCTGGTGAAGGTCACACACTCCTGCTCCAGGCTCCTCTGTCCATGGAGGAGGAGGACGTACCTCATGCAGGGTGTTCCCCTAGCCGTCATCCCTTCCCGGAGGGAGGTCATCACCACAGACGCCTCCCTGGAAGGATGGGGTGCAGTCTGGCAGTACCGGACGATCAGGGGCTGCTGGAGTTCACGGCAGCAGCAACAGCACATCAACGTGTTGGAGCTACAGGCTGTATTTCTTGGCCTACAGCACTTCCTCCCAGACCTAGCCGGCAGGCATGTTCTGGTAAGGACGGACAACTCCACAGTGGTGTACTTCTAGACGGAGACCCCTGGTGCTTGCCGGTGAGGACAGACCTGCTGTCACAGCTGTGTGGCCAGATCTGGCACCCGGATCCAGCCCGCCTGCAGCTCTGGGTTTGGCCACTGAAGCGCCGGACCCCCTGCTAGGGCTCTGTGAGCCGGCAGTGATCAACACCATTAACAGCTCTCAGGCACCTTCCACCAATGCCCTCTATGCCAACAGATGGAGACTCTTCTCCAACTGGTGCCTGACGCAGGGGGAAGAGCCTACGCGTACCTTCCACCATGCACCTTCCACCATCAAGGTGTATGCAGCTGCCATTTCTGCACGCCATGCCAGAGTGGAAAGGAGGACGGTAGGGTCCCATCCCCTGGTGGCCCGTTTCCTGAAGGGTGCTCTCCGACTGAGACCCCCCCAGCGCAGCCGGGTGCCCACGTGGGATCTTCCCTTGGTGCTGCAGGCTCTCTGCGATGCACCGTTTGAAGCCCTGCTGGAGGCAGACATTTCATGGCTTTCCCTGAAAACTGCCTTTCTTCTAGCCATTACATCGGCTAGGCGTGTTAGTGGGGTCAGTGTCAGTCAGTGGGGACTGCATGCAGTGGCACCCAGGCGACAGTGGAGCCACACTGTGGCCTAATCCCTCTTTCCTCCCGAAGACCCTCTCTTCTACGTTTGTCAATCAACCTCTTAGCCTGGCGGCGTTCGAGCCGGATCAGGGTGTGAGGTCTGAACTTTTGTGCCCTGTTCGCGCCCTCAGTGTGTACGTGTCCCGCACGGAGGGTTTTCGCAGAACTGACGCCCTGTTTGTTTGCCACACAGGACCGAGAAGGGGTCTGGCACTCTCCAAGCAGAGGCTATCCAAGTGGATTATGGAGACCATACTATATGCCCAGCCCCCCAGCCCATGCGGGCTCACTCTACACGGGGCGTGGCAGCCTCGTGGGCGTCACTGAAGGGCGTGCCCCTTTCAGACATATACAGCGTGGCCTCCTGGGCGTCCAGCTGAACCTTTAACAGGTTTTACCGGGTTAATGTGGTTCCGCATAATCCCGTGGCAACAGAGGTGCTTCCAGGCCCGTCGCAGCAGCAGTGAGAACGGGTGGGAACTCCTCATGACTGTTGGTATTAGTCATCCATGTGCTGAAAGAACCGCCTCTGGCGGTCAGGAGAAGCGAAATAGAACGAGGGTTATGTATATAACCACGGTTCTATGAGTTTCGAATGACCACCAGAGCTTGGCAGTCACTCGGAGTGTACGAGAAGATTTGCCAAGAGATCATTTCCTGGGTTCACCAGCCTATTGTGCCGGTCACGGGGTGACGTCATCCAGGTCACAAGTGACTTTGTTGTTATTATTACTCGACCTACACGTTCGTGTGATGGACATCCATGTGCTGAAAGCACCGCCTCTGGCGGTCAGGAGAAAGCGAAATAGAGCGAGGGTTATGTATATAACCACGGTTCTATGAGTTTGGATGACCGCCAGAGCTTGGCAGTCACTCGGAGTGTACGAGAAGATTTGCCAAGAGATCATTTCCTGGGTTCACCAGCCTTTTGTGCCGGTCACGGGTGACGTCATCCAGGTCACAAGTGACTTTGTTGTTATTATTACTCGACCTACACGTTCGTGTGATGGACATCCATGTGCTGAAAGCACCGCCTCTGGCGGTCATCCGAAACTCATAGAACCGTGGTTCTATACATAACCCTCGTTTTTGCTGAGGTCTTTTGTGTTCAAGGCGTTATCAGTTGTTGAAGAGTACAATCTATGTTACAGTTACATGTGTGCCTTACATTGATGTGACCCTTGGTGAAATTGAGTTTGACATCACTGCTTTAAAGGGTATCAAGTCTGCACCCTTGTCTAAGACATAAGTTACCAGGCACACAGCTCAAGCAGGTGTATGTGTGTGTGTGTGTATGTGTGTGTGTGTGTGTGTACCTGGCAGTCCTTGAGTGCGTTATGCACAGATGCCACATCTTCAAGCCTTTTCTTCCTCTTCAGTTTTTCTTCCTGAGAGCTTAGCCACCCCCTTAGAGTCTGAACCCCACTCTCATGCTCTGCCCAACTTTCCAACAGACCTTCCAAAACCTGAATCTGCAGCACACACACACACACACACACACACACAGAGACACACACAAACTCAGTCATCTGATGTTTTAGTTATGCCCAAATGGCCAACAGTAAACTAATTTTCTTTGTGATGAGGAACCTTCAATATCAGAGAGATGCTAACACGCTAAGCTAAAGCCCTGCAATATCAGAGGGATGCTAACATACTAAACTAACCTTCTCAGTGATAAAGGCCCTGCAGTATCAGAGGGATACTAACATGCTAAGCTTAGGCCTTTCCGCATCAGAGGGATGCTAATATGCTAAACTAGGGCCCTGCAGTATCAGAGGTATGCTAACATGCCTAGCTAACCTTCTCAGTGATAAGACCTTGCAGTCTCAGAGTGATGCTAATGTGCTAAGCTAACCTTCTCAGTGATAAGACCCTGCATTCTCAGAGGGATGCTAATGTGCTAAGCTAACCTTCTCAGTGAAAAGACCCTGCATTCTCAGAGGGATGCTAATGCGCTAAGCTAACCTGCTCAGTGATAAGACCTTGCAGTATCAGAGGGATACTAACATGCCAAGCTAACCTTCTTAGTGATAAGACCTTGCTGTCTCGGAGGGATGCTAATGTGCTAAGCTAACCTTCTCAGTGATAAGACCCTGCAGTCTCGGAGGGATGCTAATGCGCTAAGCTAACCTGCTCAGTGATAAGACCTTGCAGTATCAGAGGGATACTAACATGCCAAGCTAACCTTCTTAGTGATAAGACCTTGCTGTCTCGGAGGGATACTAATGTGCTAAGCTAACCTTCTCAGTGATAAGACCCTGCAGTCTCGGAGGGATGCTAATGCGCTAAGCTAATCTGCTCAGTGATAAGACCCTGCAGTATCAGAGGGATACTAACATGCCAAGCTAACCTTCTCAGTGATAAGACCCTGCAGTCTCGGAGGGACGCTAATGCGCGAAGCTAACCTTCTCAGTGATAAGACCCTGCAGTCTCGGAGGGACGCTAATGCGCTAAGCTAACCTTCTCAGTGATAAGACCCTGCAGTATCAGAGGTATGCTAACATGCCTAGCTAACCTTCTCAGTGATAAGACCCTGCAGTCTCGGAGGGACGCTAATGCGCTAAGCTAACCTTCTCAGTGATAAGACCCTGCAGTCTCGGAGGGATGCTAATGCGCTAAGCTAAACTTCTCAGTGATAAGACCCTACAGTATCAGAGGGATACTATCATGCCAAGCTAACCTTCTTAGTGATAAGACCTTGCTGTCTCAGAGGGATGCTAATGTGCTAAGCTAAACTTCTCAGTGATAAGACCCTGCAGTCTCGGAGGGACGCTAATGCGCTAAGCTAACCTTCTCAGTGATAAGACCTTGCTGTCTCGGAGGGATGCTAACGCGCTAAGCTAACCTTCTCAGTGATAAGACCCTGCAGTATCAGAGGGACGCTAACGCGCTAAGCTAACCTTCTCAGTGATAAGACCCTGCAGTCTCGGAGGGACGCTAACGCGCTAAGCTAACCTTCTCAGTGATAAGACCCTGCAGTATCAGAGGGATGCTAATGCGCTAAGCTAACCTTCTCAGTGATAAGACCCTGCAGTCTCGGAGGGACGCTAATGCGCTAAGCTAACCTGCTCAGTGATAAGACCCTGCAGTATCTGCCAGCGGCGGTTCATGGCTCCCAGACGCTCAGCAAAGTCGGTCTTGTCACTGCGCTTCCCTTCCACATCCTGACTGCTCATGTGCAGAACTGACTGGTTTACAAAGTCCACCGTCAGCTGCTTACACGTCAGATCTATACGGAAACCCTGTGGACGGAAGAGGGGAAGGAAGAGAAAGAGAGGGGGGAAGAAAACATCAGACATAGGGTGAGAGAAAAGATAGAAAGACAGAAAAGAGAAGAAAGACATCAAGAAAGGTTAGAACCGTGTTCAAATGGTCATGCAACAGTGACTGCACATTGGGCTAGGGAGCTATATGCTAACTGTTATTCTCGGCTAACATTGTCAGGCTGGGCAGACATCCTCTTTTCCTGAGAGCGGGAGCTATATGCTAGCTGTTATTTCCAGTGCTTATGCTAAGCTCGGCTAACATTGTCAGGCTGGGCAGACATCCTCTTTTCCTGAGAGCGGGAGCTATATGCTAGCTGTTATTTTTAGGGATTACGCTAAGCTAGGCTAACAGTTTCAGGCTGGCCAAACAAACAGTGCCTGTCCTCTTCTTCAAGGTCTTCTAAGACCCTGCAGTATCAGGGCATGCTCAATCTAGAGGAGAATATATGTCAAAATAATTACGTCATAAATTTAACTCTAGAGGAGACTATATTATGTCTTAAGTTAGAGGGAACTGTATGTCAATAAGCCTATATTATGTCATAAGTTTAACTCTGAGGAGACTGTATGTCAATATTTTACATTTACATTTACATTTAGGCATTTAGCAGATGCTTTTATCCAAAGCGACTTACAAAAGAGGATAACATTCAAGCTACGACACAATGAAAGCACAAACAAGGAGTGCATATTGCTAACATAGAAACTGCAGCATTTTAAGTTGAAAGTGCAATGTTGCAGAGAAATTAAATTGTTAAGTGCATTCTCAAAGTTTACACCAGGAGATATTCTTGGAAGAGCTGGGTCTTCACAAGTTTCTTGAAGGTGGAGAGGGTATCAGTTGTGTGATATGTCTATATTATGTCATACGTTTAACTCTAGAGAGACTGTATGTCAGTATGATTATATTATGTCATAAGTTTAACTCTAGAGGAGACTGTATGTCAGTATGATTATATTATGTCATAAGTTTAACAGTGAGACATGAAGTCGTGTCCTCCTACCTTGTACTTCTGCAAGAAGTCCTCAATGACCTCTGACCCCACAGCTCCCAAGATGCCCTGCTGGTCATCCTGGATGGCGTTCTCCATGATTGAGATCCAACTCATCAGCTCTGTGATGGCGTCACGAGATGGCAACTTCTCCATCTGCAACTGTGCGAGTGAGAGAGTGAGTGAATGTGCGTGTCGTGTGTGTGCGTGTGTGTGTTTATGTACATATGTGTACAAGAGTGTGCACGCGTGCGTGTGTAGTTGTGTGTGTGGTGTGCGTGTGTGAGTAGGTGAGTGAATCTGTGTAGTCCCGCAATAGTGTATGTAGGCACTATTACGTATCTGTCTTGTCCATACTGTGTTTTACACGTACTGTGTTACGTGTATCACCAATTGTACCTGGTGAAACGTTGTCTGGTCTCACTATGTACTGTGTATATGGCTGAAACAACAATAAAAAACCTACTTGACTTGACTTGACTTGACTTGACTTGACTTGACTTGTGTCTATACCTGGTGTAGTTTCTCCTGCACTAGGGGGATGCGTGTGAGCAGGTCACCCCAGTGTGAGTCCACCTCGGCCATCTGGGCTCGGAGGGCGGCTGTGTCCACCTTCTTGAGACGCAGAAGCTGCCCCCCCAGGCTCATCACGGAGGAGTGCAGAGACGAGCGCCTCTCCACCTCCTTCGAGAATTCCTGCAGCAGGCCAGGAGGAGATGAGGGAAGGGGTAGGAAGAGTAGCAGAGATGGGAGGATGAAGGGAGAAAGAGAGGACAGAGGGGAGGAGAGGGGAAAAAAAAAGTTACAGTGTTTTTACCTGGACTTACTTAAAGGCCCAACCTCTCTCTCTTCCTCTTCCTGTTCTCCCTCATCTCTCTCTCTTCCTCCTCTCATCCCTCTCTCCTCTCTCTCTCTTCCTCCTCTTCATAATCCCTCTCTGCACTATATGAATATAAATTCAAATCTTTTGAGGTTCTTGTCCTGAACTTGATTCCACCAGACACGAAATGTTCTAAACCCTTAACAATTGCAACATTAGATAAACTTCCAGGCCTCTACACTAAATTCTTATCAGAATTCTCTGTCTTCTAAAGTTATCAAAACAGAAAAGATCATTATACTGGGTGATTTAAATATCCACACAGATGTTGCAAATGACAGCCTGTCAACTGCAAGCCAATCTTTAATTGATCATATCAGCTTTTACCAAAATGTAAATACACTTATAAATCCAGATAACCACACCATTGACCTTGTACCTTACTCAACATCCTACACTGACTGACCACTACTTAATAATTAAAAAAATGACATTAGACTATGTAGCACCAAGCTCAATTTACTACTAAACTGGAAGCATAACTCCTAAAACTATGAATGACTTCATAGCAAAACTTCTTTCTCTTCTCGACCCTCTATTGACTCAATATACATTAGAAAGCTGTACTCAAGCCCAACCCAAGCTGATCAATTAACTGATTAACTGCACTAATTAAAGGAAAACAAGAAAGAATTGCCCCATGGTGTACCACACAGGCTTGCTCACTGAAACAAGCTATGCATAGAAATAGTATATTAATAGTATATTATACTAAACTTGGGGTGTTCACCTTGCTTGGAAAGACAGCTTAAATAAATATAAGAAAGCACTTAACAATGTAAAATTAGTATATTATTCCTCACTTATAAACAATAATAAAAATAATCTAAAGTTCTTTTCAACAATATCCCCTCTAACAAAAACTAGGAATGAGGTGAGTCACTCCATTCCAATAACTCTTAGAAGCAACAAGGTTTTGATTTTCTTAAACGACAAAATTGAAAATAACATTTTAAAAATCCTTTGCACCTCAAACCCAGTTGGACCCCAGGTGATGGTTACAGCAAGTTCCAGTCAACCTGTACCTAGGGTTAACCCTAACCCTAACCCTAACCCTAACCCTAACCCTAACCCTAACCCTAACCCAGTCTTGATTCATTTACTCCCACAGATTATTAATTCTGTCTTTGATGTCCTCAATTAAAGCCTTAATATGATTACTGGATTCCATCCCTACAGATCTCCACAAGACTGGATCTCCGAGGATCTCCTAACCCTAGATCTCTCTCTACTGGAGACAATACTTCAAATTATAAACG
>JAIFZK010000162.1:147500-162500 GCA_027481765.1 Tenualosa thibaudeaui | reverse complement strand
TTACTGCCATTCACTCCCATGTTAAAAGACGAGTTTGACGAGCCGCCTAGGGTAGCAGAACCATATAATGGACTTCAATGGAAGCATTGAGGAGGACGCTCCTCCGTGGAGTAATTTCAATGGAGCCAGGTGTCGCTGTTAGTACTTTGATATAGGGAGACGGTTTTTGTGTATCCCAAGTATTAAAATAGCAGTTTTATCAGTATTTAGTCAGGTTAGATGCTGAAAATTTGAAGTTTATATATTATAATTTTTCTTTGAAATGTAAGGGAGGATGGTCCTCCCTTTCCTCAATGGAAGAGCCTCCACTGAACAGTAGCTATCAGATTAGTTTGGCTAGAGTGCTAGTACTGATAGCTAACAGTAGCTATCAGATTAGTTTGGCTAGAGTGTTAGTAATGATTACAGCTAACGCTAGCTAACAGATTAGTTTGGCTAGGGTGCTAGTACTGATAGCTAACAGTAGCTATCAGATTAGTTTGGCTAGGGTGCTAGTACTGATAGCTAACGCTAGCTAACAGATTAGTTTGGCAAGGGTGCTAGTAATGATTACAGCTAATGCTAGCTATCAGATTAGTTTGGCTAGAGTGCTAGTTTAGATGATTACAGCTTACAGCCTCCTCTGGTATATACACTACAGAGTCCCACACAGGGCCTGGTAGTCCCCCACCAGCTGGCTCCACGACTACACACACACACACACACACACGTACTTCCAGAACAGTCTCCAGTTCCATGCCTCTCCTGTAGGCCTGTTTGAGCATGGAGCGCGTGTGGCCAAGCGTGTCCTCATGGGTCTGCAGCTCCCGCTGGTTTAGAACCCCCCGCACCCGACAGAACCACGACTCCAGCAAGACCAGGTGGGCCTCCAGAGCCTGGAAGAACTCCTGCACAGAGCGGGTAATGTTCTAAGGAAGGTTCTAATGGGACCCTGTGTGTTTGTGAAGGTTCTATGAAGGTTCTAAGAATGAGTGAAGGTTCTAATAAGATGCTGTGTGTTTAAAATGTGTCATGTTCTAATGAAGGTTCTAATAGGACCCTGTGTGTTTAAATGTGCCATGTTGTAATGAAGGTTCTAATAAGATGCTGTGTGTTTAAAATGTGTCATGTTCTAATGAATGTTCTAATGGGACCTTGTGTGTTTAAATGTGTCATGTTCTAATGAAGGATCTAATGGGATCCTGTGTGTTTAAAATGTGTCATGCTCTAATGAAGGTTCTAACAGGACCCTGTGTGTTTAAATGTGTCATGTTCTAATGAAGGATCTAATGGGACCCTGTGTGTTTGATTAAGTCATTTTCATTTACTTTGTGTTTGTCCAGGAGGATCTGCACCTCGACCACGGAACCCACGCTCATCTTCTGGTCGGCGGTCATCTTATCCTGTGCCGTGTCCACCAGCTCAGCCAGGTCCTGCAGCGCGACCTCGTAGTGACCCTTCAAGGCCAGCGCCCGGTTCAGTTCGTTGCGACGCCAACAGACCATCTGGACCAGCTCCTCATAGCAGTCCTGAGTCAGACCACAGACACACACACACACAACATCAGCTACACACACACATTTTGAGTAGCTTGTGTGCAGAAGTCTGGGCCAGGTGCAGGGTCTCCCAGCCATACACACACACACACACACACCTGTAGTTTGAGAAGCTCGTGTACAGAAGTCTGGTCTGGGTGTAACATCTCTCCTCGGCTCCTGAGGTCCTGTACACGCTGGTCAAAATCACGCAAGCTGTCCTCCGCTTCCAGCACCGTCTGACACACACACACACACACACACACGTCTTAAACACTCTACCTTAACGCTGATTCCTGCAACATACCTCGGATGCTGAGTGGTCAAAGCAAGAAAGGAGCCATCCCATTGGATGCTGAGAAAGAAGCAGCCATCCCATTGGATGCGGTGTTGTCATGTCACTTCAAGGGTGTTTTACATTAAAATTGTCATGTATGCTTTTAGATTTTATCCAATTTTAGCATTTAGCATTTATCCAAAGTTAGCATTTGGCAGTTAGCATTTATCCAAAGTTAGGATTTAGCAGTTAGCATTTATCCAAAGTTAGGATTTAGCTTTTATCCAAAGTTAGCATTTAGCTTTTATCCAAAGCGACTTACAAAAGAGGATAACATTCAAGCTACAACACAATGAAAGAAACTAACAAAGAGTGCATATTGCTGACATTAAAAAATACACTATTTGAAGTAGAAAGTGCAATAGTGTAATTAAAGTGCAGTATAAAAGAGAGATTAAGTATAAGAGGTTAAGTGCATTCTCAAAATTCAAGAGATCTTCTTGGAAGAGCTGGGTCTTCAAGAGTTTCTTGAAGGTGGAGAGGCTGTCTGTTGATCTGGGAGCACTTGGAAGGTCATTCCACCAGCGTGGAACCAAACATTTCAGCCATATACACTGTGTATAGTGACAACATCAACGTTTCACCATGGAGTCAAGTGGTGTCACATGACACATAGTACATTTGGACATTTCAGACAGGCTACATTTAGTGCACTTAGGCTACCTTTAGTGCACACAGGCTACATTTAGTGCACTTAGGCTAGATTTGGTGCACTTAGGCTACATTTAGTTCTCTTAGGTTACATTTAGTGCACATAGGCTACATTTAGTACACATAGGCTACATTTAGTGCACATAGGCTACATTTAGTGCACATAGGTTACATTTAGCGCACTTAGGCTACATTTAGTGCACTTGGGCTACATTTAGTGCACATAGGTTACATTGGTGAACTAAGGATACATTTAGTGCACATAGGCTACATTTAGTGCACATAGGCTACATTTGGTGCACTTAGGTTACATTTAGCACACTTAGGCTACATTTAGTGCACTTAGGTTACATTTAGTGCACTTAGGCTACATTTAGTGAACATAGGCTACATTTGGTGCACTTAGGTTACATTTAGTGCACATAGGCTACATTTAGTGCACATAGGCTACATTTGGTGCACTTAGGTTACATTTAGCACACTTAGGCTACATTTAGTGCACTTAGGTTACATTTAGTGCACATAGGCTACATTTAGATCACATAGGCTACATTTACTGTACTTAGGTTACATTTAGTGCACATAGTCTACATTTAGTGCACTTAGGTTACATTTAGTGCACATAGTCTACATTTAGTGCACATAGGCTACATTTAATGCACATAGGCTACATTTGATGCACTTAGGTTACATTTAGTGCACATAGGCTACATTTAGATGACATAGGCTACATTTACTGCACTTAGGTTACATTTAGCACACTTAGGCTACATTTAATGCACTTAGGTTACATTTAGTGCACATAGGCTACATTTGGTGCACATAGGCTACATTTAGTGCACATAGGTTACATTTAGCGCACTTAGGCTACATTTAGTGCACATAGTCTATATTTAGTGCACATAGGCTACATTTACTGCACTTAGGTTACATTTAGCACACTTAGGCTACATTTGGTGCACTTGTGCTACATTTAGTGCACATAGGTTACATTTGGTGCACTTAGGTTACATTTAGTGCACTTAGGTTACAATTAGTATACATATGCTACATTTAGTGCATATAGGCTACATTTATTGCACTTAGTTTACATTTAGTGCACTTAGGCTACATTTAGTACACTTAGGTTACATTTAGTGCACATAGGCTACATTTACTGCACTTAGGTTTACATTTAGTACACTTAGGTTACATTTAGTGCACATAGGCTACATTTAGTGCACATAGGCTACATTTAGTGCACATAGGCTACATTTAGCGCACATAGGTTACATTTAGCGCACTTAGGCTACATTTAGTGCACATAGGTTACATTTAGCGCACATAGGTTACATTGGTGAACTTAGGATACATTTAGTGCACATAGGCTACATTTAGTGCACATAGGCTACTTTTAGTGCACTTAGGTTACATTTAGTGCACTTAGGTTACATTTAGCACTTAGGCTACATTTAGTGCACTTAGGTTACATTTAGTGCACTTAGGCTACATTTAGTGCACTTAGGCTACATTTAGTGCACTTAGGCTACATTTGGTGCACTTAGGCTACATTTAGTGCATATAGGTTACATTTAGCGCACTTAGGCTACATTTAGTGCACTTGGGGTACATTTAGTGCACATAGGTTACATTGGTGAACTTAGGATACATTTAGTGCACATAGGCTACATTTAGTGCACATAGGCTACATTTGGTGCACTTAGGTTACGTTTAGCGCACTTAGGCTACTTTTAGTGCACTTAGGTTACATTTAGTGCACTTAGGTTACATTTAGCGCACTTAGGCTACATTTAGTGCACTTAGGTTACATTTAGTGCACTTAGGCTACATTTAGTGCACTTAGGCTACATTTAGTGCACTTAGGCTAGATTTGGTGCACTTAGGCTACATTTAGTTCTCTTAGGTTACATTTAGTGCACATAGGCTACATTTAGTACACATAGGCTACATTTAGTGCAGATAGGCTACATTTAGTGCACATAGGTTACATTTAGCGCACTTAGGCTACATTTAGGGCACTTAGGCTACATTTAGTGCACATAGGTTACATTGGTGAACTTAGGTTACATTTAGTGCACATAGCCTACATTTAGTGCACATAGGCTACATTTGGTGCACTTAAGTTACATTTAGCACACTTAGGCTACATTTAGTGCACTTAGGTTACATTTAGTGTACATAGGCTAAATTTAGTGCACTTAGGCTACATTTATTGCACTTAGGTTTACATTTAGTGCACATAGGCTACATTTAGTGCACATAGGCTACATTTAGATCACATAGGCTACATTTACTGCACTTAGGTTACATTTAGCGCACTTAGGCTACATTTAGTGCACTTAGGTTACATTTAGTGCACATAGTCTACATTTAGTGCACATAGGCTACATTTGATGCACATAGGCTACATTTGATGCACTTAGGTTACATTTAGTGCACATAGGCTACATTTAGATCACATAGGCTACATTTACTGCACTTAGGTTACATTTAGCACACTTAGGCTACATTTAGTGCACTTAGGTTACATTTAGTGCACATAGGCTACATTTGGTGCACATAGGTTACATTTAGCGCACTTAGGCTACATTTAGTGCACTTAGGTTACATTTAGTGCACATAGTCTACATTTAGTGCACATAGGCTACATTTACTGAACTTAGGTTACATTTAGCACACTTAGGCTACATTTGGTGCACTTGTGCTACATTTAGTGCACATAGGTTACATTTGGTGCACTTAGGTTACATTTAGTGCACTTAGGTTACAATTAGTTTACATATGCTACATTTTGTTCATATATGCTACATTTATTGCACCTCGGTTTACATTTAGTGCACTTAGGCTACACTTAGTAAACTTAGGTTACATTTAGTGCACATAGGTTACATTTAGTGCACATAGGCTACATTTGGTGCAAATAGGCTACATTTGGTGCACTTAGGTTACATTTAGCACACTTAGGCTACATTTAGTGCACTTAGGTTACATTTAGTGCACATAGGCTACATTTAGTGCACATAGGCTACATTTAGTGCACATAGGTTACATTGGTGAACTTAGGTTACATTTAGTGCACATAGCCTACATTTAGTGCACATAGGCTACATTTGGTGCACTTAGGTTACATTTAGCACACTTAGGCTACATTTAGTGCACTTAGGTTACATTTAGTGTACATAGGCTACATTTAGTGCACTTAGGCTACATTTATTGCACTTAGGTTTACATTTAGTGCACATAGGCTACATTTAGTGCACATAGGCTACATTTAGATCACATAGGCTACATTTACTGCACTTAGGTTACATTTAGCGCACTTAGGCTACATTTAGTGCACATAGGCTACATTTACTGAACTTAGGTTACATTTAGCACACTTAGGCTACATTTGGTGCACTTGTGCTACATTTAGTGCACTTAGGTTACATTTAGTGTACATAGGCTACATTTAGTGCACTTAGGCTAAATTTATTGCACTTAGGTTTACATTTAGTGCACATAGGCTACATTTAGTGCACATAGGCTACATTTAGATCACATAGGCTACATTTACTGCACTTAGGTTACATTTAGCGCACTTAGGCTACATTTAGTGCACTTAGGTTACATTTAGTGCACATAGTCTACATTTAGTGCACATAGGCTACATTTGATGCACATAGGCTACATTTGATGCACTTAGGTTACATTTAGTGCACATAGGCTACATTTAGATCACATAGGCTACATTTACTGCACTTAGGTTACATTTAGCACACTTAGGCTACATTTAGTGCACTTAGGTTACATTTAGTGCACATAGGCTACATTTGGTGCACATAGGTTACATTTAGCGCACTTAGGCTACATTTAGTGCACTTAGGTTACATTTAGTGCACATAGTCTACATTTAGTGCACATAGGCTACATTTACTGAACTTAGGTTACATTTAGCACACTTAGGCTACATTTGGTGCACTTGTGCTACATTTAGTGCACATAGGTTACATTTTTGTTGCACTTAGGTTACATTTAGTTTACATATGCTACATTTAGTGCATATAGGCTACATTTATTGCACTTAGGTTTACATTTAGTGCACTTAGGCTACACTTAGTAAACTTAGGTTACATTTAGTGCACATAGGCTACATTTAGTGCACATAGGCTACATTTAGTGCACATAGGTTACATTTAGCGCACTTAGGCTACATTTAGTGCACTTAGGTTACATTTAGTGCACTTAGGCTACATTTAGTGCACATAGGCTACATTTAGTGCACTTAGGCTAGATTTGGTGCACTTAGGCTACATTTAGGTCTCTTAGGTTACATTTAGTGCACATAGGCTACATTTAGCACACATAGGCTACATTTAGTGCACATAGGCTACATTTAGTGCACATAGGTTACATTTAGCGCACTTTGGCTACATTTAGTGCACTTAGGATACATTTAGTGCACATAGGCTACATTTAGATCACATAGGCTACATTTGGTGCACTTAGGTTACATTTAGCACACTTAGGCTACATTTAGTGCACTTAGGTTACATTTAGTGTACATAGGCTACATTTAGTGCACTTAGGCTACATTTATTGCACTTAGGTTTACATTTAGTGCACATAGGCTACATTTAGTGCACATAGGCTACATTTAGTGCACTTAGGCTACATTTAGTGCAGATAGGCTACATTTGGTGCACTTAGGCAACATTTAGTGCACATAGGCTACATTTAGTGCACTTAGGCTACATTTAGGTCACTTAAGTTCCATTTAGTGGACATAGGCTACATTTGGTGCACTTAGGCTACATTTAGTGCACATAGGTTACATTTAGCGCACTTAGGCTACATTTAGTGCACTTAGGTTACATTTAGTGCACATAGTCTACATTTAGTGCACATAGGCTACATTTGATGTACTTAGGTTACATTTAGTGCACATAGGCTACATTTAGATCACATAGGCTACATTTGGTGCACTTAGGTTACATTTAGCACACTTAGGCTACATTTAGTGCACTTAGGTTACATTTAGTGTACATAGGCTACATTTAGTGCACTTAGGCTACATTTATTGCACTTAGGTTTACATTTAGTGCACATAGGCTACATTTAGTGCACATAGGCTACATTTAGTGCACTTAGGCTACATTTAGTGCACATAGGCTACATTTGGTGCACTTAGGCAACATTTAGTGCACATAGGCTACATTTAGTGCACTTAGGCTACATTTGGTGCACTTAGGTTACATTTAGTGCACATAGGCTACATTTAGTGCACTTAAGTTACATTTAGTGCACTTAGGCTACATTTAGGTGCACTTAAGTTACATTTATTGCACTTAGGCTACATTTGGTGCACTTAGGCAACATTTAGTGCACATAGGCTACATTTAGTGCACTTAGGCTACATTTAGGTCACTTAAGTTCCATTTAGTGGACATAGGCTACATTTGGTGCACTTAGGCTACATTTAGTGCACATAGGTTACATTTAGCGCACTTAGGCTACATTTAGTGCACTTAGGTTACATTTAGTGCACATAGTCTACATTTAG
Organism: Tenualosa thibaudeaui; assembly: GCA_027481765.1. Classification (NCBI taxonomy): domain Eukaryota; kingdom Metazoa; phylum Chordata; class Actinopteri; order Clupeiformes; family Clupeidae; genus Tenualosa; species Tenualosa thibaudeaui. The sequence goes on along the minus strand of JAIFZK010000162.1, from coordinate 154,456 downwards.
TGCACATAGGCTACATTTGATGTACTTAGGTTACATTTAGTGCACATAGGCTACATTTGATGTACTTAGGTTACATTTAGTGCACATAGGTTACATTTAGCGCACTTAGGCTACATTTGGTGCACTTAGGTTACATTTAGTGCACATAGGCTACATTTAGTGCACTTAAGTTACATTTATTGCACTTAGGCTACATTTAGGTCACTTAAGTTCCATTTAGTGGACATAGGCTACATTTGGTGCACATAGGCTACATTTAGTGCACATAGGTTACATTTAGCGCACTTAGGCTACATTTAGTGCACTTAGGTTACATTTAGTGCACATAGGCTACATTTGATGTACTTAGGTTACATTTAGTGCACATAGGCTACATTTAGATCACATAGGCTACATTTACTGCACTTAGGTTACATTTAGCACACTTAGGCTACATTTAGTGCACTTAGGTTACATTTAGTGCACATAGGCTACATTTAGATCACATAGGCTACATTTACTGCACTTAGGTTACATTTAGCGCACTTAGGCTACATTTAGTGCACTTACGTTACATTTAGTGCACATAGTCTACATTTAGTGCACATAAGCTACATTTGATGCACATAGGCTACATTTGATGCACTTAGGTTACATTTAGTCCACATAGGCTGCATTTACATCACATAGGCTACATTTACTGCACTTAGGTTACATTTAGCACACTTAGGCTACATTTAGTGCACTTAGGTTACATTTAGTGCACATAGGCTACATTTGGTGCACATAGGTTACATTTAGCGCACTTAGGCTACATTTAGTGCACTTAGGTTACATTTAGTGCACATAGTCTACATTTAGTGCACATAGGCTACATTTACTGCACTTAGGTTACATTTAGCACACTTAGGCTACATTTGGTGCACTTGTGCTACATTTAGTGCACATAGGTTACATTTGGTGCACTTAGGTTACATTTAGTGCACTTAGGTTACAATTAGTTTACATATGCTACATTTAGTGCATATAGGCTACATTTATTGCACTTAGGTTTACATTTAGTGCACTTAGGCTACACTTAGTAAACTTAGGTTACATTTAGTGCACATAGGCTACATTTAGTGCACATAGGCTACATTTAGTGCACATAGGTTACATTTAGCGCACTTAGGCTACATTTAGTGCACTTAGGTTACATTTAGTGCACTTAGGCTACATTTAGTGCACATAGGCTACATTTAGTGCACTTAGGCTAGATTTGGTGCACTTAGGCTACATTTAGGTCTCTTAGGTTACATTTAGTGCACATAGGCTACATTTAGCACACATAGGCTACATTTAGTGCACATAGGCTACATTTAGTGCACATAGGTTACATTTAGCGCACTTTGGCTACATTTAGTGCACTTAGGATACATTTAGTGCACATAGGCTACATTTAGTGCACATAGGCTACATTTGGTGCACTTAGGTTACATTTAGCACACTTAGGCTACATTTAGTGCACTTAGGTTACATTTAGTGTACATAGGGTACATTTAGTGCACTTAGGCTACATTTATTGCACTTAGGTTTACATTTAGTGCACATAGGCTACATTTAGTGCACATAGGCTACATTTAGTGCACTTAGGCTACATTTAGTGCAGATAGGCTACATTTGGTGCACTTAGGCAACATTTAGTGCACATAGGCTACATTTAGTGCACTTAGGCTACATTTAGGTCACTTAAGTTCCATTTAGTGGACATAGGCTACATTTGGTGCACTTAGGCTACATTTAGTGCACATAGGTTACATTTAGCGCACTTAGGCTACATTTGGTGCACTTAGGTTACATTTAGTGCACATAGGCTACATTTAGTGCACTTAAGTTACATTTATTGCACTTAGGCTACATTTAGGTCACTTAAGTTCCATTTAGTGGACATAGGCTACATTTGGTGCACATAGGCTACATTTAGTGCACATAGGTTACATTTAGCGCACTTAGGCTACATTTAGTGCACTTAGGTTACATTTAGTGCACATAGGCTACATTTGATGTACTTAGGTTACATTTAGTGCACATAGGCTACATTTAGATCACATAGGCTACATTTACTGCACTTAGGTTACATTTAGCACACTTAGGCTACATTTAGTGCACTTAGGTTACATTTAGTGCACATAGGCTACATTTAGATCACATAGGCTACATTTAATGCACTTAGGTTACATTTAGTGCACTAGGCTACATTTAGTGCACTTAGGTTACATTTAGTGCACATAGTCTACATTTAGTGCACATAAGCTACATTTGATGCACATAGGCTACATTTGATGCACTTAGGTTACATTTAGTCCACATAGGCTGCATTTACATCACATAGGCTACATTTACTGCACTTAGGTTACATTTAGCACACTTAGGCTACATTTAGTGCACTTAGGTTACATTTAGTGCACATAGGCTACATTTGGTGCACATAGGTTACATTTAGCGCACTTAGGCTACATTTAGTGCACTTAGGTTACATTTAGTGCACATAGTCTACATTTAGTGCACATAGGCTACATTTACTGCACTTAGGTTACATTTAGCACACTTAGGCTACATTTGGTGCACTTGTGCTACATTTAGTGCACATAGGTTACATTTGGTGCACTTAGGTTACATTTAGTGCACTTAGGTTACAATTAGTTTACATATGCTACATTTAGTGCATATAGGCTACATTTATTGCACTTAGGTTTACATTTAGTGCACTTAGGCTACATTTAGTGCACATAGGCTACATTTGATGTACTTAGGTTACATTTAGTGCACATAGGCTACATTTAGATCACATAGGCTACATTTACTGCACTTAGGTTACATTTAGCGCACTTAGGCTACATTTAGTGCACTTACGTTACATTTAGTGCACATAGTCTACATTTAGTGCACATAGGCTACATTTGATGCACATAGGCTACATTTGATGCACATAGGCTACATTTGATGCACTTAGGTTACATTTAGTGCACATAGGCTACATTTAGATCACATAGGCTACATTTAGCGCACTTAGGCTACATTTAGTGCACTTAGGTTACATTTAGTGCACATAGTCTACATTTAGTGCACATAGGCTACATTTACTGCACTTAGGTTACATTTAGCACACTTAGGCTACATTTGGTGCACTTGTGCTACATTTAGTGCACATAGGTTACATTTGGTGCACTTAGGTTACATTTAGTGCACTTAGGTTACAATTAGTATACATATGCTACATTCAGTGCATATAGGCTACATTTATTGCACTTAGGTTTACATTTAGTGCACTTAGGCTACATTTAGTACACTTAGGTTACATTTAGTGCACATAGGCTACATTTACTGCACTTAGGTTTACATTTAGTACACTTAGGTTACATTTAGTGCACATAGGCTACATTTATTGCACTTAGGTTTACATTTAGTGCACATAGGCTACATTTAGTGCCCTTAGGTTTACATTTAGTGCACATAGGCTACATTTGGTGCACTTAGTCTACATTTAGTGCACTTAAGCTACATTTAGTGCACATAGGCTACATTTGATGAACTTAGGTTACATTTAGTGTACATAGGCTACATTTAGTGCACTTAGGCTACATTTATTGCACTTAGGTTACATTTAGTGTACATAGGCTACATTTAGTGCACTTAGGCTACATTTATTGCACTTAGGTTTACATTTAGTGAACTTAGGCTACATTTATTGCACTTAGGTTTACATTTAGTGCACATAGGCTACATTTAGTGCACATATGCTACATTTAGTGCACTTAGGTTTACATTTAGTGCACATAGGCTACATTTAGTGCACATAGGCTACATTTGGTGCACATAGGCTACATTTGATGCACTTAGGTTACATTTAGTGCACATAGGTTACATTTAGCACACTTAGGCTACATTTAGTGCACTTAGGTTACATTTAGTGCACATAGTCTACATTTAGTGCACATAGGCTACATTTAGTACACTTAGGTTACATTTAGTGCACATAGGCTACATTTAGTGCACTTAGGTTTACATTTAGTACACTTAGGTTACATTTAGTGCACATAGGCTACATTTAGTGCACTTAGGTTACATTTAGTGCACTTAGGTTACAATTATTGCACTTAGGTTTACATTTAGTGCACATAGGCTACATTTGGTGCACTTGTGCTACATTTAGTGCACATAGGTTACATTTGGTGCACATAGTCTACATTTAGTGCACATAGGCTACATTTAGTACACTTAGGTTACATTTAGTGCACATAGGCTACATTTAGTGCACTTAGGTTTACATTTAGTACACTTAGGTTACATTTAGTGCACATAGGCTACATTTATTGCACTTAGGTTTACATTTAGTGCACATAGGCTACATTTGGTGCACTTGTGCTACATTTAGTGCACATAGGTTACATTTGGTGCACTTAGGTTACATTTAGTGCACTTAGGTTACAATTAGTATATATATGCTACATTTAGTTCATATAGGCTACATTTATTGCACTTAGGTTTACATTTAGTGCACTTAGGCTACATTTAGTACACTTAGGTTACATTTAGTGCACATAGGCTACATTTACTGCACTTAGGTTTACATTTAGTACACTTAGGTTACATTTAGTGCACATAGGCTACATTTAGTGCACTTAGGTTTACATTTAGTACACTTAGGTTACATTTAGTGCACATAGGCTACATTTAGTGCACTTAGGCTACATTTAGTGCACTTAGGTTTACATTTAGTGCACTTAGGCTACATTTAGTGAGCGTAGGATACATTTAGTACACATAGGATACATTTAGTGCACTTAGGTTACATTTAGTGCACTTAGGTTACATTTAGTATACATATGTTACATTTAGTGCATATAGGCTACATTTTATTGCACTTATGTTTACATTTAGTGCACTTAGGCTACATTTAGTACACTTAGGTTACATTTAGTGCACATAGGCTACATTTAGTACACTTAGGTTACATTTAGTGCACATAGGCTACATTTAGTGCACTTAGGTTACATTTAGTGCACTTAGGTTACATTTATTGCACTTAGGTTTACATTTAGTGCACATAGGCTACATTTTGTGCACTTGTGCTACATTTAGTACACATAGGTTACATTTGGTGCACTTAGGTTACATTTAGTGCACTTAGGTTACAATTAGTATACATATGCTACATTTAGTGCATATAGGCTACATTTATTGCACTTATGTTTACATTTAGTGCACATAGGCTACATTTAGTGCACTTAGGTTTACATTTATTACACTTAGGTTACATTTAGTGCACATAGGCTACATTTATTGCACTTAGGTTTACATTTAGTGCAAATAGGCTACATTTAGTGCACATAGGCTACAATTTAGTGCACTTAGGCTACTTTTAGTGCACTTAGGTTTACATTTAGTGCTCTTAGGCTACATTTAGTGTGCGTAGGCTACATTTAGTACACATAGGTTACATTTGTGTGCACTTAGGTTACATTTAGTGCACTTAGGTTACAATTAGTATACATATGCTACATTTAGTGCATATAGGCTACATTTATTGCACTTATGTTTACATTTAGTGCACTTAGGCTACATTTAGTACACTTAGGTTACATTTAGTGCACATAGGCTACATTTAGTGCACTTAGGTTTACATTTAGTACACTTAGGTTACATTTAGTGCACATAGGCTACATTTATTGCACTTAAGTTTACATTTAGTGCACATAGGCTACATTTAGTGCACATAGGCTTACATTTATTGCACATAGCCTACATTTGTTGCACTTGTGCTACATTTATTGCACAAAGGTTACATTTGTTGCAATTAGGTTACATTTAGTGCACTTAGGCAACATTTAGTGCACATAGGCTACATTTAGTGCACTTAGGCTACATTTGGTGCACTTAGGTTACATTTAGTGCACATAGGCTACATTTAGTGCACTTAGTATACATTTATTGCACTTAGGCTACATTTAGTTCACTTAGGATACATTTAGTGCACTTAGGCAACATTTGGTGCACATAGGCTACATTTAGTGCACATAGGTTACAATTAGCGCACTTAGGCTACATTTAGTGCACTTAGGTTACATTTAGTGCACATAGTCTACATTTAGTGCACATAGGCTACATTTGATGCACTTGGGTTACATTTAGTGCACATAGGCTACATTTAGATCACATAGGCTACATTTACTGCAGTTAGGTTACATTTAGCACACTTAGGCTACATTTAGTGCACTTAGGTTTACATTTAGTGCACATAGGCTACATTTGGTGCACTTAGTCTACATTTAGTGCACATTGGCTACATTTGGTGCACTTAGGCTACATTTAGTGCACTTAGGCAACATTTAGTGCACATAGGCTACATTTAGTGCACTTAGGCTACATTTGGTGCACTTAGGTTACATTTAGTGCACATAGGCTACATTTAGTGCACTTAAGTTACATTTATTGCACTTAGGCTACATTTAGTGCACATAGGCCACATTTATTGCACTTAAGTTCCATTTAGTGCAACACACATTACAAATATACTTAAAGTGCATCAGACACTAAGACAGGGCAGAAGTAGACTTGTAACAGAGCACTGATTGTTGTAAGACAGATCCACACTCCCCGTTCAAACAAACACACACACACACACACACACACGTTAGAAACAAACACACACACAAACACACACACACACACATACACACACATACACACACACACATACACACACACACACATGTTAGAAACAAACACACACACACACACATATACACACATACACACACACACACATACACACACACACACACGTTAGAAAAAAACACACACACACACACACACCTTAGGAACAAACACACACACACACACACACACACGTTAGAAACAAACACACACACACACAGAAACAAACACACACGCACATGTTAGAAACAAACAAACACACTGATTGTTGTAAGACAGAT
>JAIFZK010000162.1:127500-132500 GCA_027481765.1 Tenualosa thibaudeaui | reverse complement strand
CTAATACTCACAGGTATCTTTATATGCTGCTAGCAGTCCCAAGGCTAATACTCACAGGTATTTACATGCTGCTAGCAGTCCCAAGGCTAATACTCACAGGTATCTTTATATGCTGCTAGCAGTCCCAAGGCTAATACTCACAGGTATCTTTATATGCTGCTAGCAGTCCCAAGGCTAATACTCACAGGTATCTTTATATGCTGCTAGCAGTCCCAAGGCTAATACTCACAGGTATCAGCTGCTAGCAGTCCCAAGGCTAATACTCACAGGTATCTTTATATGCTGCTAGCAGTCCCAAGGCTAATACTCACAGGTATCTTTAGATGCTGCTAGCAGTCCCAAGGCTAATACTCACAGGTATCTTTTTATGCTGCTAGCAGTCCCAAGGCTAATACTCACAGGTATCTTTATATGCTGCTAGCAGTCCCAAGGCTAATACTCACAGGTATCTTTATATGCTGCTAGCAGTCCCAAGGCTAATACTCACAGGTATCTTTATATCTGCTGCTAGCAGTCCCAAGGCTAATACTCACAGGTATCTTTATATGCTGCTAGCAGTCCCAAGGCTAATACTCACAGGTATCTTTATATGCTGCTAGCAGTCCCAAGGCTAATACTCACAGGTATCTTTATATGCTGCTAGCAGTCCCAAGGCTAATACTCACAGGTATCTTTATATGCTGCTAGCAGTCCCAAGGCTAATACTCACAGGTATCTTTATATGCTGCTAGCAGTCCCAAGGCTAATACTCACAGGTATCTTTATATGCTGCTAGCAGTCCCAAGGCTAATACTCACAGTTATCAGCTGCTAGCAGTCCCAAGGCTAATACTCACAGGTATCTTTATATGCTGCTAGCAGTCCCAAGGCTAATACTCACAGGTATCTTTATATGCTGCTAGCAGTCCCAAGGCTAATACTCACAGGTATCTTTATATGCTGCTAGCAGTGCCAAGGCTAATACTCACAGGTATCTTTATATGCTGCTAGCAGTCCCAAGGCTAATACTCACAGGTATCTTTATATGCTGCTAGCAGTCCCAAGGCTAATACTCACAGGTATCTTTATATGCTGCTAGCAGTCCCAAGGCTAATACTCACAGGTATCTTTATATGCTGCTAGCAGTCCCAAGGCTAATACTCACAGGTATCTTTATATGCTGCTAGCAGTCCCAAGGCTAATACTCACAGGTATCAGCTGCTAGCAGTCCCAAGGCTAATACTCACAGGTATCTTTATATGCTGCTAGCAGTCCCAAGGCTAATACTCACAGGTATCTTTATATGCTGCTAGCAGTCCCAAGGCTAATACTCACAGTTATCAGCTGCTAGCAGTGCCAAGGCTAATATTGTGTGTGCTTGTTTCCGTCATCATGTCCTATATCACCCTCTCTGTGTGTCTAGTGTAGTACACATACTAATACCCCTTATGAAGAATATTATGAGACTTTGATTTTTTATATGCGGTGATGGTGTAAAAGAACCTGGCTAGCGTGCTAGTAGCCTGAAAAGTTGTGGATTTGAATCCCAGCTGCCACTGTTGTGCCTCTGAGCAAGGCACTTAACCCTAAGTTGCTCTAGGGGAGACTGGCCCTGAACAATTGATTAAAAAAATACTGTAAGTCGCTTTGGATAAAAGCATCTGCTAAATCTCTGGAGCTCCCTTTTCAGTCACAATTTTTTTGGGGAAAAATAACAATTGTACATTCTCACTAATCCATGTGAATTTACTTGTAAACCAAAGAACAGAAACCAGCAACGATCACTTTTGTGTGTTACATTGACTGACAAGTCTAAACCAGGCCCATAGCCAGTCTGAGTGAACTCATCGTAGACTACAGGAAGTCTAAATTCAATTCAGTTTATTTTATTTTTTATGTCTAAACCAGGCCCATAGCCAGTCCAGATTGAGAAAAATGTGCAAGAGGGGTCAGATATGTGTCTTTGTGTGTCGAGGTGAGTGCCAGAGACACCAGACGTGTGTGTGTGTGTGTGAGTGTGTCTATGACTGTTAGTGTCTATATTCCGATGTCTGTCTGTAAACTGAGAGTTTACAGTATCTCACAAAAGTGAGAACACCCTTCAGATTTTTTACAAATATTCTGTCATATCTTTTCATGGGACAACACTATAGAAATGACCCCTGGCAGTTGGGTTAGCCCCTTGAGTCGTGGATCTGCCCAAGGTTTCTTCCTAGATTAACTGAACATAAGGGAGTTTTTCCCGCCCCTGTTGCTCTTGGGTGCTCCTTCTGTGAAGCACCACGAGAATGAATTGAACTGAACTGAAATTAAACTTCAATACAACTTCAAGTGGTCATTGTACAGCTTGCCTAAAGTTACACATGGTGGTAGCATCATTACATTTAAGCATTTAGCAGAAGCTTTTATCCAAAGCGACTTAAATCATCAACTATCAATTGTTCAGGGCCAGTCTCCCCAAGAGCAACTTAGGGTTAAGTGCCTTACATCAGGACCAGTCTCCCCAAGAGCAACTTAGGGTTAAGTGCCTTACATCAGGACCAGTCTCCACTAGAGCAACTTAGGGTTAAGTGCCTTACATCAGGACCAGTCTCCTCTAGAGCAACTTAGGGTTAAGTGCCTTACATCAGGACCAGTCTCCCCTAGAGTAACTTAGGGTTAAGTGCCTTACATCAGGACCAGTCTCCCCTAGAGTAACTTAGGGTTAAGTGTCTTACATCAGGACCAGTCTCCCCTAGAGTAACTTAGGGTTAAGTGTCTTACATCAGGACCAGTCTCCCCTAGAGTAACTTAGGGTTAAGTGTCTTACATCAGGACCAGTCTCCCCTAGAGTAACTTAGGGTTAAGTGCCTTACATCAGGACCAGTCTCCTCTAGAGCAACTCAGGGTTAAGTGTCTTACATCAGGACCAGTCTACCCTAGAGCAACTCTGGGTTAAGTGTCTTACATCAGGACCAGTCTCCCCTAGAGCAACTTAGGTTTAAGTGCCTTACATCAGGACCAGTCTCCCCTAGAGCAACTCAGGGTTAAGTGTCTTACATCAGGACCAGTCTACCCTAGAGCAACTCAGGGTTAAGTGTCTTACATCAGGACCAGTCTACCCTAGAGCAACTCAGGGTTAAGTGTCTTACATCAGGACCAGTCTCCCCTAGACCAACTCAGGGTTAAGTGTCTTACATCAGGACCAGTCTCCCCTAGAGCAACTCTGGGTTAAGTGTCTTACATCAGGACCAGTCTCCCCTAGAGCAACTTAGGTTTAAGTGCCTTGCCCAAGGGCACAACTGTGACAGCTGGGATTCGAACCCAACACACGACTAGCACGCTAGCCAGATTCCTTAACCGCTACGCCACCAGCAGTGGCTAATTTATTCGAAAGTTTGGCAACACTACGTTGAAATACATGATGGCACCACTGTTTATGAAACCAAACGAGAGGTCGGCCAATGACCACTGTGCTCCTACAAGGACCGGCCCGTCATTGGTCCCCGTCGGCTGTCAGTCAGCCAGCCAGCCAGCCGTTTCGAACGAGCCCAGTGTTCTTTCTGCTCTGTTCTTTCTGCTGTCCCCTGGTGATGACATCACGCTCACCTGACAGTCGATCAGCTGTTCCTCCATGTCCATGTCCTGTGGGTGTGGCTGAAGGGCGGAGCTTAGCGTGGCCCGGGTGCTGAGCAGCCAATGGTCAAGCTCCTCTGCCGATTATGGCAGCTGAAGAGCCTGTTCTTGTATACTTGAGCATCATGAGGCGGCTCCCTGGGAGAGCGACAGGCATGTAAAGTGAACACACACACACACACTCTAAACACATTCACATACACCTCAAAACACACTTCTCACTTGTCTCACTGATTCATACCCACACCTCTAGCACCTGCAGCACACACACACACACACACACCCACTCACACCCAGACCTTAGAAATCAATATGTATGAACAGACAAAATAAATCTCTTTCTCTCTCTCTCTCACACACACACACACTCACACACACACACACACACACACACTCACACACACACACCTAAGCTAAAGAAACTAAAACAGCACACCACACCCCAACCACTCTCAAATCAATGACCAGAATGTCTGAAATATGCCATCTTATCTGGTGGCTAAATATACCAAGAGGTGTGTGTGTGTGTGTGTGTGTGTGTGTGTGTGTGCACACTCAACTCCAAAACTTTCTTAATCTGGGTATTTCCTGGATGACTTTGTGCAGATGGTGGCCATGGCTACAAGAATGTGTGTGTGTGTGTGTGTGTGTACACATGTATTATGTGTAATAATGTTATTATTGTGTGTGTGTGCATGTATTAATAATGTGTGTGTGTGTGTGTTCATGTTTTATGTGTGTGTGTGTGTGTACATGTATTAATAATGTGTGTGTGTGTGTGTGAGAAAACATGTGTGTGTGTGTGTGTGTGTGTGTGTGTGTGTGCATGGCTGTGTGTGTGTGTGTGTGTGCATGTATTAATGTGTGTGTGTGTGTGTGTGTGTGTGTGTGTGTGTGTGTGTGTGTGTGTGTGTGTGTGTGTACATGTATTATGTGTGTGTGTGTGTGTGTACATGTATTATGTGTGTGTGTGTGTGTGTGTACATGTATTATGTGTGTGTGTGTGTGTGTGTGTGTGTACATGTATTATGTGTGTGTGTGTGTACATGTATTATGTGTGTGTGTGTGTGTATGTGTGTGTGTGTGTGTACATGTATTATGTGTGTGTGTGTGTATGTGTGTGTGTGTGTGTACATGTATTATGTGTGTGTGTGTATACATGAATTGTGTGTGTGTGTGTGTGTGGTGTACATGTATTATGTGTGTGTGTGTGTACATGTGATTGTTGATATTATTGTATTACATGTATTTTGTGTGTGTGTGTGTGTGTGTGTAAATGTATTCTGTGTGTGTGTGTGTGTAAATGTATTATTTATGTGTGTGTGTAGTAGTATTATTATTTATGTATTATGTGTGTGATGACATTATTGTGTACATGTATTAGTGTGTGTGTGTGTGTGTGCATGT
>JAIFZK010000162.1:100000-107500 GCA_027481765.1 Tenualosa thibaudeaui | reverse complement strand
CACCAGCCATACACACAAACACACACACACACAACTAACAGCTAACACTGCTAACACCAGCCATTCACACAAACACACACAACTAACAGCCAACACTGCTAACACCAGCCATACACACAACACACACACACACACACTAACAGCTAACACTGCTAACACACACACCCAACCACACACACACACACAACTAACAGCTAACACTGCTAACACCAGCCATACACATACACCCAAACACACACACACACACACATCTAACAGCTAACACCGCTAACACCAGCCATACACATACACCCAAACACACACATACACACACAGCTAACAGCTAACAGCTAACACCAGCCATACACACACACACACAACTAACAGCTAACACTGCTAACACCAGCCATACACACAAACACACACACACACACATAACAGCTAACACTTCTAACACAAGACATACACACAAACACACACACACACAAATAACAGCTAACACTGCTAACACCAGCCATACACACAAACACACACACACACAACTAACAGCTAACACTGCTAACACCAGCCATACACACAAACACACACACACAACTAACAGCTAACACTGCTAACACCAGCCATACACACAAACACACACACACAACTAACAGCTAACACTGCTAACACCAGCCATACACACAAACACACACACACACAACTAACAGCTAACACTGCTAACACCAGCCATACACACAAACACACACACACAACTAACAGCTAACACTGCTAACACCAGCCATACACACAAACACACACACACACAACTAACAGCTAACACTGCTAACACCAGCCATTCACACAAACACACACAACTAACAGCCAACACTGCTAACACCAGCCATACACACAAACACACACACACACAACTAACAGCTAACACTGCTAACACACACACACACACACACACACACACACAACTAACAGCTAACACTGCTAACACCAGCCATACACATACACCCAAACACACACATACACACACAGCTAACAGCTAACACCGCTAACACCAGCCATACACATACACCCAAACACACACATACACACACAGCTAACAGCTAACAGCTAACACCGCTAACACCAGCCATACACATACACCCACACACACACACACACACATCTAACAGCTAACAGCTAACACCAGCCATACACACACACACACAACTAACAGCTAACACTGCTAACACCAGCCATACACACAAACACACACACACACAACTAACAGCAAACACTGCTACACACCAGCCATTCACACAACACACACAACTAACAGCCAACACTGCTACACCACCACACACACACACACACACACACACACACACACACTAACAGCTAACACTGCTAACACCAGCCATACACATACACCCAAACACACACATACACACACATCTAACAGCTAACAGCTAACACCGCTAACACCAGCCATACACATACACCCACACACACACACACACACACATCTAACAGCTAACAGCTAACACCAGCCATACACACACACACACAACTAACAGCTAACACTGCTAACACCAGCCATACACACAAACACACACACACACAACTAACAGCTAACACTGCTAACACCAGCCATTCACACAAACACACACAACTAACAGCCAACACTGCTAACACCAGCCACACACACACACACACACACACACACACACACACACACACAACTAACAGCTAACACTGCTAACACCAGCCATACACATACACCCAAACACACACATACACACACATCTAACAGCTAACAGCTAACACCGCTAACACCAGCCATACACATACACCCACACACACACACACACACACATCTAACAGCTAACAGCTAACACCAGCCATACACACACACACACAACTAACAGCTAACACTGCTAACACCAGCCATACACACAAACACACACACACACACACACACACACACACACACAACTAACAGCTAACACTGCTAACACCAGCCATACACACACACACACACACACACACACAACTAACAGCTAACACAGATAACACCAGCCACACACACACACACACACACACACACACAACTAAAAGCTAACACTGCTAACACCAGCCACACACACACACACACACACACACACACACACACACACACAACTAACAGCTAACACTGCTAACACCAGCCATACACATACACCCAAACACACACACACACAACTAACAGCTAACACTGCTAACACCAGCCATACACATACACCCAAACACACACACACACACATCTAACAGCTAACAGCTAACACCGCTAACACCAGCCATACACATACACCCAAACACACACATACACACACATCTAACAGCTAACAGCTAACACCGCTAACTTCACTCATAACATCAGCCACGAGGAATGGGCAGGAAACCACACACACACCCCCACACACACACACACACACACACAGTCTACACACTGCAGTGAAGTATGCTGGTTCTGTGTCTCTGTTGGTCTGCAGTCCACATCCCCAGATGCCTCTGCAGCTAAAACACTAAATTTAGACACACACACACACACACACACACACAGACATACACATACAGCCCTCTGTACCTCACCACATCCTAATCTGTCTCTCTCTCTCTCCCTCTCTCTCTCTCTCACACACGCACACAGACACACACATACACACACACAAACACACAAGACTAATATCTGTGGTCTGTGTAGTCGTGGAACAGCAGGAGTCAAGTCTTTCTGTCGGACACACACACACACACACACACACACACACAGTTCAAGACTAAGGCTGGATGGGCAGAGTTCAGTGGGCCAGATCACTCACACACACACACACACATACACACACACACACAGCTGAAGACTAAGGCTGGATGGTGGGCCGAATTGGACTGATACGCAACTCACTCTACTGATACACAACTCACTCTACATACACAACTCACTCCACATACACAACTCACTCTACATACACAACTCACTCTACATACACAACTCACTCTACATACACAACTAACTCCATATACACAACTCACTCTACATACACAACTAACTCCACATACACAACTCACTCTACATACACAACTAACTCCACATACACAACTCACTCTACATACACAACTCACTCCACATACACAACTCACTCCACATACACAACTCACTCTACTGATACACAACTAACTCCACATACACAACTCACTCTACATACACAATTCACTCTACATACACAACTCACTCCACATACACAACTCACTCTACATACACAATTCACTCTACATACACAACTCACTCCACATACACAACTAACTCCATATACACAACTCACTCTACATACACAACTAACTCCACATACACAACTCACTCTACATACACAACTCACTCTACATACACAACTAACTCCACATACACAACTCACTCTACATACACAACTAACTCCATATACACAACTCACTCTACATACACAACTCACTCTACATACACAACTCACTCTACATACACAACTCACTCTACATACACAACTCACTCTACATACACAACTCACTCTACATACACAACTCACTCTACTGATACACAACTAACTCCACATACACAATGGACACTATGGACAGACAGACAGACAGTAAGAAGTTACAGGCAGACAGACAGACAGACAGACAGTGACGGGAGGCTACAGACAGACAGACAGTAAGGAGACACTATGGACAGACAGACAGCATAGATTCCATAGACACTCACCATGACGACTGAGGGGTGCGCAGGGGGATGTCTGGTCATCTCCTCTTCCTCTTCCTCGTCCTCCTCCTGCTCTTCCTCATGCTCCAGCTCCTCCAGGCCGTCAGAGACCCCTCCCACCTCGGTGACGCTCAGAAGCATGGTGGCGTGTTTGGTCTTCACCGCCAGCATCCTGCACTTGGAGTTCAGCGCTGAGATCTGCTCCTGGTAGCCTTGGATATGCTGAGCTAGTTCCTGTCACCGCACATCACCCCCCCCCCCCCCCCACACACACACACACACACACACACACACGCATGCACACACACACACACAACAGAGTTAGACTCCTACACACACACACTGCTCAGTTACACCCCTCCCCTCCGACACACACACACACACACACACGTAGCACACTTAGATTGGTCCTACGCAGCACCCTGGGCAGAGCAGTGACGGTCAGGATGGGGGCCGTTAGGGCGAATTGCGACGTGGGAAAAGAAACCGGCACGCTTCTCTCCCTCTCTCCTTCTCTCTCTATCTCTCTCTCTCACTCTCTCTCTCTCTCTCTCCTCTTCTCTCTCTCTCTCTCTCTCTCTGGCTCTGTTTGTCAGAAGAAATAAAAACCTTCCAGCCTAGATCTGTGTCACAGACTCCTTGCTTCCAGCCAATCATGGCGCTGGAAGCTCAGCCAACCGATGAGCTCCTGGCACAGGGAAACGCAAAAAGACAGGCTGAGCAGCCAATCAGAGTAGAGGAGAGGTGGGAGCAGAACAACAGTGATGCTAATCTTCCTGTCCTGTCCTGTCCACAGCCACACACACTCACACACACACACACACACACACACACACACAAAAGCTCCAGACGGCAGGATGTGAGCTCATTGTCTGCCAGCCCCTCCCATTCCTGGCTTTCATGCACCAATCAGGAGGGGGTCAGAGGGTCAGGCACCTAACAACAGCAGCTCCCGACTGACTGGGGAGGGGGGGTCAGTGAGGGTCAGATTACAGCCCCACTCTCCCTACACACACACACACACACACACACACACTCTCTCTCTCTCTCTCCAGGGCCGGCTGCTGTGGTCAGGCTGGTCATGTGACTGAAAGAAGGAGAGAGCAACTCTCTCAGCTCTGTGTGAGGAATGAAATGAGAGGAATCAGAGAAACAAGAAACCACAGAGAAGCTAACAGACTAGCCAATAGCTCTAACCCTACTAGTCTGTAGCAGACACAGACTAGCCAATAGCTCTAACCCTACTAGTCTGTATTAGACACAGACTAGCCATTAGGCTAATTCTAACCCTACTAGTCTGTAGCAGACACAGACTAGCCAATAGCTCTAACCCTACTAGTCTGTATTAGACACAGACTAGCCATTAGGCTAATTCTAACCCTACTAGTCTGTATTAGACACAGACTAGCCATTAGGCTAATTCTAACCCTACTAGTCTGTATTAGACACAGACTAGCCATTAGGCTAATTCTAACCCTACTAGTCTGTATTAGACACAGACTAGCCAATAGCTCTAACCCTACTAGTCTGTATTAGACACAGACTAGCCATTAGGCTAATTCTAACCCTACTAGTCTGTATTAACAGACAGGCAGACAGACAGACAGATAGACAGACACAGGTCAAACCAAAGCTCAGGTGACAATTATGTCAAACCGAACCAATTCCCCTTCAAACAACCACCCAAGCACTAACCCAAAACCGGCATCAGACAGAAGATGAGCATCCAGTGATTAGCATATTTGTGAAGCATGTTTGTGCCAACTCTGACCCTAACCCTGACCACCAAAGATCTGGCTACATGTCTGTGCTGTGAAGCATCTCTGTGAGAGTAATTTGACCAGTCTGGCAGTGGTAGCATGGCAACAAGGAACCTGGCTAACGTGCAAGTAGTTGTGGGTTCAAATCCCAGCTGCTACTGTTGTGCCCCTGAGCAAGGCACTTAACCCTAAGTTACTCTAGGGGAGACTGGTCCTGATGTAAGGCACTTAACCCTAAGTTACTCTAGGGGAGACTGGTCCTGATGTAAGGCACTTAACCCTAAGTTACTCTAGGGGAGACTGGTCCTGATGTAAGGCACTTAACCCTAAGTTGCTCTAGGGGACACTGGTCCTGATGTAAGGCACTTAACCCTAAGTTGCTCTAGGGGAGACTGGTCCTGATGTAAGGCACTTAACCCTAAGTTGCTCTAGGGGACACTGGTCCTGATGTAAGGCACTTAACCCTAAGTTGCTCTAGGGACACTGGTCCTGATGTAAGGCACTTAACCCTAAGTTGCTCTAGGGAGACTGGTCCTGATGTAAGGCACTTAACCCTAAGTTGCTCTAGGGACACTGGTCCTGATGTAAGGCACTTAACCCTAAGTTGCTCTAGGGACACTGGTCCTGATGTAAGGCACTTAACCCTAAGTTGCTCTAGGGACACTGGTCCTGATGTAAGGCACTTAACCCTAAGTTTCTCTAGGTTAGTGTGGTCCTGATGTAAGGCACTTAACCCTAAGTTGCTCTAGGGGAGACTGGTCCTGATGTAAGGCACTTAACCCTAAGTTGCTCTAGGGGACACTGGTCCTGATGTAAGGCACTTAACCCTAAGTTGCTCTAGGGGACACTGGTCCTGATGTAAGGCACTTAACCCTAAGTTGCTCTAGGGGAGACTGGTCCTGATGTAAGGCACTTAACCCTAAGTTGCTCTAGGGGACACTGGTCCTGATGTAAGGCACTTAACCCTAAGTTGCTCTAGGGGAGACTGGTCCTGATGTAAGGCACTTAACCCTAAGTTGCTCTAGGGGAGACTGGTCCTGATGTAAGGCACTTAACCCTAAGTTGCTCTAGGGGAGACTTGTCCTGAGGTAAGGCACTTAACCCTAAGTTGCTCTAGGGGAGACTGGTCCTGATGTAAGACACTTAACCCTAAGTTGCTCTAGGGGAGACTTGTCCTGAGGTAAGGCACTTAACCCTAAGTTGCTCTAGGGGAGACTGGTCCTGAGGTAAGACACTTAACCCTAAGTTGCTCTAGAGGAGACTGGCCCTGAACACTTGATAGTTGAGTTGTAAGTCACTTTGAATAAAAGCGTCTGCTAAATTGGAGATGCAGGTTTTGCAGGTTCGTGCCCCCATCTGGCTGACCCCATCTAAGTGTCCTTGAGCAAGATACTGAACCCCAAATTGCTCCCGGTGGCAGGTTGGCACCTTGCATGGCAGCCTCCGCCACCGGTGTGTGTGTGTGTGTGTGTGAATGGGTGAATGTGAGGCATACAATGTAAAGTGCTTTGAGTACTGGAGTAGAAAAGCGCTATATAAATGCAGTCCTTTACCATAAATGTGTAAATGTAAATGGCAGGCCTGACAGAATGAACATAATTGTAAACAACACATCATCAACACATCAAAATATCTCAATAGGTTCAGTTTCTATTTTTCAGTATTGAACATGTATTGGATTTTTTTGAAAACAAAATCAACAAATATGAAGTTAAAACGTCTCAAGCTGATTGGACAACTGTACACTTTTTAAATCTAGCATTTTTGCTAGCTTGTTAGCTTCTGGGCAATGCTAGTTAGGGGTTAGGTTAGGTTAGGGTATCAGTACCTCATGATGCTGTATTTGCACCTGGAGCTCCTGGATGTTGGTAGTGTTGACGGGTCGGTCCTGATGATCCGACGGGCTCTCCACCAGCCTCTGCAGTTGCCTCACTTCCTGTTCAGCACTGCTCGTGCTGAAGCACGGCCTCCTGGGTGATATAGCACAGTTTCAGTGTGTGTGTGTACCTGGAGTTTATTATCACT
>JAIFZK010000162.1:82500-90000 GCA_027481765.1 Tenualosa thibaudeaui | reverse complement strand
GGCCCTGAACAATTGACAAAAAAAATATATGTATGTCGCTTTGGATAACAGCGTTTGCTAAATGCAGTGTAAATGTGTAAAAGTGTAAATGTAGACCCCAGTTCTTTGTCTAGCCTTGAGACAACTGTAGTTTTCTTTTTTTGGGTGTCTTACCTTGTCTTCAAAGCTCCTCCAGTCCTGGACAGTGCTCTCTAGTGCCCTCTCCTGGACTCTCACCACACTGCCCAGTCCAGTCCAGCGCTTCCACAGGCGTCAGTCAATTGGGTCGCGACGGCAATGGCACTGATGCCTACCTGTGCCAGCTCACCTGCCCGCTCCCGCAGTGATGCCAGGCTTCCCGCACAGCTCTCCACAGCGGTCACATGACACTAACACAGGGGTGGGGGTGGGGGGAACACTAGGGTTAGCTAGGGTTAACCCTAACCCTAACCCTAGCTTATAGTTTTTATAGTGAAGGCCAAAACAGTGGAATTTATAAGACTGTGTTGCAAGATGAAGGTAAAAAAAACTGTATAATAATACAATACCACAACAATAGGAAAACAGCATAGATCTACTCTTCAAGCATAGATCTACTCTTCATGCATAGATCTACTCTTCATGCATAGATCTGGCCTTGCTCTCTTCTTAGGGGATCTATCTATTTATCTATCTATTGATCTACTCTGCCTGAGAAGTGTTAGGAACTCTACCTTGTGCTTCTCTAGATTGCTGAGAGCCTCCTGCATGTTTGAGGCTGATGCAGTAGTGATGTCAGCTACGCCTTTCTCTGCTTCAGCCACCTTGTTCATGATCTCCCCTCTCAGCACCTCAAAGGACCTCCACGCTGCAGCATGTCTGGAAGAACCACATAGCAGCTACGTAAGCGACCACGGACAAATATGTTAACCCATATTAAAGCACAAATTAAGCCCTGATAAACTTATAGGGGTCTACACTCCAATAGGGTCTAACTATTATAAGAGGTCTAATAAACTTATAGAGATCTGTACCCCTATGGGGTTCAATTATTATAAGAGAGTCTGTATGCTATTGTCAGAGGCCTGTTTGACTCAGACAGAGGTCTGCATCTATACCCCTGTCTGTCTGTACCCCTAAGAGTTCTGTACCCCTAAGAGGTGTGCAACCCTTGTATGTCTGTACCTCTAAGAGGTATTTACCCCAAAGAGTTCTGTACCCCTAAGAGCTCTGTACACCCGTCTATCTGTACCCCTAAGAGTTCTTTAAACCTAAGAGGTCTGTACCCGTGTCTATCTGTACCCCTTCCTGTCTGTACCTCAAAGAGTTCTGTACCCCTGTCTGTCTGTACCTCTGCAAAGTTTCTTGATGACTCTCCAGCTGCTCCTTGACTTTTGAACTTTGTTGACACACACTCTGTAAGCTGGCTGTGAGTCTCTGCACTGGATCTGCTCCCACCAGCTCCATGAACTGGGCAGGCAGGTCTGGCAGCGTCTCCAAGCTGACTCTGAGGGAGCCCTCCTGGGCTAGAAGGTCCTGCAGCTCACTCAGACTCTCCTCCAGGTCCTCAGAGTCAACTTCCTGCCTGGTCTGCTCCAGGATATCCCCAGCATCCAGGAGCCACTGCCGGGCAGGTGCCAAGGCTGAGTGGTACTGCTGGAGGATTGGCAGTGCCAGTGTGAAGATAGACTGCATAATATATATATACACACACACATAGAGAGAGAGAGTTATTGAGACCAGTTTCAGGCAGGGCATCGTTCCAGAGACAGACATCAACATTGGTCATTCATCATTCCAACTATTCTGAATGACAATGATTTTAAAGACTAGAAGTCTGATCACAGTGGAAAACTGCACTAAAGCTGACACTACAATTTAGTGATTTAGTGATTTATCATAAGTAAGAGAAAGTCTTTCACCTGTTTGGAAGTAAGTGCTTGAAGGATGTCCTTCTCCAGATGGATCATCTCTCTTAGAGAGGCCTCATATTTACCAGGTAGCTGCTCTTTGAGAGGGCTCTGTTTTTCCCTCTCCTTGTCAGCTAAAGCTTTGATGATTTGGACCTTCGACTGAAGCTCCTCTTGAAGCAATATCATCTTCCTCAACTGTTGTTCAACCTTCTCTGCTGTCAGCTCGTCAAAGTCCAATGAGCAAACCAGGTCATCACTTAAAATCCTTAACCAACCCAAAGTGTGGGTTAGCTCTGTGTGTAAGTTACCATTGTCTTTAATGACAGACTCACAGGAAGTGATGCGATCCTAACCCTTTCCTTCAGGCCAAGCAGATCTTCCTGCCAGCTGGTCACCTGCTGTTGGCCCTGGGCAGAGCTAATGGCACTAAGTTTGTGCAGATGGCACTGTGCATCCTCTAGTGAGTAAGCAAGGCCATGGATGTGGCTCAGGGTGCTGGAGGTCTGGGCCTCTGTGTCAAATGTACTTAAGTGTTCCATCACAGTTTTCAACTCAGACTGCACAGCTGAAGCCAACATGTTCTGCTCTTCTACGGATGCCATCATTTGGTTGAGGTGTTTTTGTTTCTGCTGGACACTGTGTTGAAGCCCAGACTGGACTCTCAGGATCTGGTCGAGGGCCTCAGGTTCCAAGGGGTGGCCCGCAGAGACAAGTTCCTTGCTCTTTCTCCTCAGTGCTCTCAGAGTCATACCCTGGGTACTAAGGTCTCTCAGAAGGTCTGTGAGGTCTCCGCGGAGCATTGAAATGCTGTTCTCGGAACAGTTGGCAGGCTGCTTCTCAAGGGCCTCAAACTGTTCCTGCATTTTTCCAGCCATTTCCTGAGCCATCTCTACCGAGGCCCCAAAGTCTCTGCGTTTAGACATTATCTGCTGAGCAGTCTCATGCCTCTGCTTGGCAGACACCAGAGTGCTGTTGTATTGCTGGGGCAGGGCATTGAGTTTCTCATCCAGGTAGCAGTGGTCCACTTTATTCAGTGTGGGCAGAATATCTTGCCCTGCCCTTTGAACAATAAGCAAAAGGTTCTCATATTCAGAAGCCTGCTCCAGAATGTTCAGTGTCTTTGTAATAAGGGATTGCAGCTCTGCGTCAGATGCATTCCAGTCCATTTGAGGGAACATAAGTGCCTCTGTGTGCTTCAACCAATCACACATCTTATCTAAGTCCACCTTAAAGTATTTCCTGATTGCCAGTGCTTTCTCGAGGTCCAGCAGCTTCTGAGTACACCTGTAGAGGGCACTCTCTAACGTGCCCTGCACGTCCTGCAACTTCTCCAGAGTCTCTGCTTTCTCCTCGTCTGTGCTGTCCCTGACCAGCTCCTGTCCCTGCCCCCACATGCACGACAACACCCCCTGCTGGGCCCTCAGGCTGCTGAGGACACTCCTGCAGGCCTCCACCTGCCTGGAGATGTCGTCCGGCAGCAAAGCCACCTGTTCCCCCGTCAGAGCCTTCCCCTCCTGTCGCCTCGCCCAGTCCGCCATCCTGGCCAGCACCTGCAGGAACTGAACGCGCTCTGTGAAGGCTTTGCTTAGGTGTTTCCTCCGTTGAGTTACCGTGGCGCCCAACACCTCCACCTCCGCCTGGGCCTGCTGCATGAGAGCCTGCAGGGTCCGCCTCTCGAGTAGCCCGAGACGCGGCAACAGCTCTTCAGCGCCACCTACTGCCTGTGTCATCAGCAGCTGTTTGGCCTCCAGCTCAGCACATACGCTCAGGTGGTCAAACAGTAAGCTCTGAGCAGCCTCGGGTGGCGGGCTGGTCCTGATGCTGTCAGCCAGTGGTGGCTGTTTCTCTTGAGCCCATTCCCGGGCCTCACGTAGGCAGGATTCCACGAGCTCCAGATCTTTCAGCACCGCAGCCGAGGTCCGGATCCTCTGCCGGATCAGGTTCTCCAGCTGAGCCCAGCGGTTCTCCAGGTGTTCCACATGTTCTTTGACCAGCTCCCGGTCCTCTGGGCAGAGACGGGGGTTGATTGCGTTCCTGCTCTCTCTCAGGTCCTCCAGCAGGCCTCTCTGATCCTGCAGGTCAGAAAACAGCTTCCTCAACGCCCCCAGGTGCTCCGAAGTGCTCTCAGTATCGGCCCTGCACACAATTCAATTCAGTCTTTATTACAGACTCAAAGTAGCATACCTAGCACAGAAATAAATAAAAACAAATGAATGATAGTACTACTTATTAATTAAACTATAGGAAGCTAACGCTAACCCTGCACACAGTCACGACATGCATCAACATCATGATCAACATCCCTCTACAAGCAAACAGCCACATACTGCAGTGGGAGTGGTGGTGGCATAACAATTAAGGAACCTGGCTTGCATGCTACTAGACTAGAAATTATGCTACAATCCTTGCTGCCACTGTTGTTGTCTCTCTCTCTAAGGGAGACTGACCCTGATGTAACTGATACATTTAAATGTATGCATTTAACAGATGGTTTTATCCAAAGTTAGCATTTAGCATTTATCCAAAGTTAGCATTTAGCTTTTATCCACAGTTAGCATTTAGCATTTATCCACAGTTAGCTTTTATCCAAAGTTAGCATTTAGCTTTTATCCAAAGCGACTTCCAAACGAGGATAAACATTCAAGCTACAACACAACAAAAGAAACTAACAAAGAGTGCATATTGCTAACATAAAAACTGCACTATTTGAAGTTGAAAGTGCAATACTGTAATAAAAAGTGCAATATAAAGAGAAATTAAGTATAAGATGTTAAGTACATTCTCAATAGTTGACAAATCTAAGTCACTTTGGATAAAAGCATCTGATGATATGTAAAGCTAATGCACCAAAAGCACACCCACAACACACATCAACATCCTTCTACAAGTGTGCAAGCGTATCACATTACAAACCCTGTCAATATCCCTTTAAAACCCTGTCAACATATTATAAACCATTCAACAACCTTTTATTAACCAGTCAACTTATCCTTGTTAAAACTGTATAAACCAGTCAACAAACCCTTGATACAGCTTTATAAACCAGTCAACATGTTTCCAGCCCACTTGATATCTAGTAAAACCCTGACAACAAACATTTATAGAACATTCAACATATCATTGGTGATTGTGAGTACATTCATGACAATGTCTTTAGAATCTTGAGATTATTTTATTCACTTGTGACACAGGTTCTTCACAAAATTGGGGTTAAGGAACCTGGCTAGCATGCAAGTAGTCTGGAAAATTGTGGGTTTGAATCCTGGCTGCCACCGTTGTGCCCTTGAGCAAGGCACTTAACCCTAAGTTGTTCCAAGGGAGACTGGCCCTGATGTAATAGATAGTTGACTTTGGATAAAAGCATCTTCTAAATGCATAAATGTAAAATTTATAAACAGATGTGCAGTGACTGCTTGGCCTGAAGTACCTCAGGGTTAAATGTTTGAGGGCATATTAGCGCTAGCTGGGAATGTAATGTTCCATGATTTCAGTATAATTAAAATGGTCTGTGGTCTGTGTTTATGAATTTGTGGGTAAGAGTGTATGTGTATCTGTGTGCCTATGTGTGTCTGCGTAAGTGTTTCTGTTTTCCCCTTACCTGGCCAGGTAGTCCCACTCTCTGAAAACCTGCTGGAAGAGTTGGTCCAGCGCAGCCACACACTGGTGGTGAACCACACCCCTCTGGAGGTCCTCCTGTCTCTGCTCCATCAGCTCCCGAGCCTGATGATCCAGATCCAGCAAGGCCTGCATAAGCACCCCATGTCCTCCATCTCCCCCTGGTGCTCTGGTGACTCCTGCTCCCCGACTAGCCGCCCCAGGGCCTTCCTCAGCTGACTCAGCTCCACCTGCGGCTGCTCCAGTTCCTGGATAAAAGCCTGCAGACAGAGACCCAGAGAAGGAGCTATATTCAGTCCAGTACCTCTGATTAACACAGACTAGTGGAGAGATTTGGACTCTGATTAGCATACAAAGAGACCAGCAGAGAGATTTAGACTCTGGTTAGCACACAGACAGACTAGCAGAGGGATCTGGACTCTGATTAGCACACAAAGAGGCTAGCAGAGGGATATAGACTCTGGTTAGCACACGGACAGACTAGCAGAGGATTTGGACTCTGATTAGCACAGACTAGCAGAGAGATTTGGACTTTGATTAGCACACAAAAAAAGCTAGCAGAGGGATATGGACTCTGATTAGCACACAAAGAGGCTAGCAGAGGGACATAGACTCTGGTTAGCACACAGACAGTCCAGTAGAGAGATTTAGACTCTGGTTAGCACACAGACAGACTAGCAGAGAGATTGGAATTGTGGGGATTATAGATTATAGATTATAGATTAAAGGATGTGTTGGCACAAAATTGGCATCACAGTCTTTGGGTTTTAGGGTTAGGGTTAGGGTTAGCAACACCACACTTTAATATCCAAGGCAAATTTGGAGTAGACCTTTTCAAATGTATACATTGCCTACAATTTGCCTATAGGTGGATTTAGCTTTGTGATTAATCAACACTGTTTATCAGACAAAATAAAGGCCTGAATCAACTAGAAAAGGAAAAAAACTCTCAGACTGAATTCGTCAGACTGTAATTTAAAAGACGTTTCCCGTGAATCGCATTATGATTTGAGTAGGAGGAGCTTACTTTGGATTATTGGCCACTTGACCCGCCAATCAACCCACCTTGGTGGTATTTTAGTGACTTCCTTATGCATTCTGCAATTTTCTGACACTATTTATCCTTAACTAGGCCCTTTCACACTACTGAATACCCCACAATTATTACCTGTTCCTTGCCACTATTTACCACTTGACCCACCAATCAGCCCGCCAATCAAACCGCCTTGGGCCCTGGTTGGCGAGGCGTGTGAAGTCCGTCCCATGGTTAGCTGGGTGGTGACGTGTCATGAGTGCAACGTTCCGTTTCAAAATGTTTTTGTTGAGATGCGTTTATGTCAGTGTCATGCTAACTGTGGTTTCATAATGTTCTTAGGCTATTGAGGGCTTTACAATTGCATTGGCTAGCAAAGATAGAAGTTTGTTGTAGGCTAACATGGATGAGCTATATGTCAAAGGAAATTAGCAATGTGGCAAACCAAGCTAACTGGTTGTCCAACATTGTTGTATAGCTAGCAAACATAGCATTAGCATTGCTTTGCTAACAACACAGCAAGGCTGGCTACCAAGTGAAACTTTGTGGACATTTATGCATTTAGCAGACGCTTTTATCCAAATCGACTTACAACTCTTTAACTATCAATTGTTCAGGGCCAGTCTCCCCTAGAGTAACTTAGGGTTAAGTGCCTTGCTCAAGGCCACAATGGTGGCACCTGCGATTCGAACCCACAACTTTCCAGGTTCCTTAACCGCTACGCTACCACCGCCGTGTAGTAGTCACACCTGGAAACTACTGATAATCTTACCTGTGTAGTAGTCACACCTCGGCACTCCTGACAATCTTACCTGTGTAGTAGGTACACCTCGGTAATACTGACAGGCTTACCTGCGTAGTAGTCATACCTGAGCACTACTGACCTAGGGTTAGGGTTAGGGTACCTGGGCAAGGTCCAGCAGGTGGTGGGCTTCTCTGACCTCCAGTTGAGCTGGGCTTCTGGAGAGGCTGTGCAGACGA
>JAIFZK010000162.1:72500-77500 GCA_027481765.1 Tenualosa thibaudeaui | reverse complement strand
AAATGCTAACTCTGGATAAACGCTAAATGCTAACTCTAGATAAATGCTAAATGCTAACTCTAGATAAATGCTAAATGCTAACTCTGGATAAACGCTACATGCTAACTCTGGATAAATGCTAAATGCTACTCTGGATAAACGCTAAATGCTAACTCTGGATAAATGCTAAATGCTAACTCTGGATAAACGCTAAATGCTAACTCTGGATAAATACTAAATGCTAACTCTAGATAAACGCTACAGGCTAACTCTGGATAAATGCTAAATGTACTGAGACACAAGAACAGATGAGAGAAATAAAATAACATATAGTAATAATGTGATGTCACGCTCGAGAGATGCTGTGATTGGTCACCTTATGCCGAGCCAGCTGCTGGGTGGCCAGCTGAAGGCTCCGCCCACTGGCAGGGTCAGGGGTCACCATTCTGCCAGCAGTGCGCAGCAGCCAAAACTCCACCTCCCGGACCTCTTTCAGGTAAGCCTCCTGATCACACACCTGGGACTCCAACCTCTGAGTGTGAGCCTGACACACACACACACACACACACACACACACACACAAGTTACGAGTATGTATGCATGTTAAATGTGTGTGTGTGTGTGTGTCCTCACTGAGGCTATGTTACACAGGTCGGCACAGTCCGCCTGCAGTCTCTCCAAGCTGTGTGTGGGTGTGTGTGTGGGTGTGTGTGTGTGTCCGTCCTTACTGTTGCTGTAGTACACAGGTCAGCATAGTCCTCCTGCAACCCCTCCAGGCTGTGCGATGGAAGAGTCGTGATCCCCAGACTGCAGGCGTTTCCCCTCTCCACCAAAGCCTGGATTGCCACCCCCCGACACTGGAGCGCTTGCTGGAGCGCCTGGGGGCAGAGTTGGGGGGGGCAGACAGAGAGAAAGAGGGATGATGGTAAATGGTATTACAGAATACTGGTCACCCAACTCTAGCGTATTAGCTGTACTTGGCTTGCGTGTGTATGTGTATGTGTATTAGCATATTAGCTATTAGCTTAGCTAGTGTATTAGCTAACAAGCTAACTTTGTAAGGTAACTTGTACTTGATCAACTGGTATATTTGTACTTATACTAGAAGTGTACTCGACAATATATTAGCGCTACTTGGCTAACTAATAATATCAGTACTGGTGCTTTGTACTTTGCTTGCAAGGTTTTTAGCGGTTTTGGCTAACTGAATATTGGCACTGATATCTTTGTTCTTGGTTAGATGGTGTGTTAGTGTTTTTTGGTTAGAATATCTAGTACCTTGTACTTCGTTACCTAGCATATTAGCGTTTTTGGCTTAATTTTTTTATTTAATTTCAGATTTTAACTTAATTTCAGATAAATGTGTGTACTGAGGACAGTGAGGAGACTGATGGTAGACAGACCTCAATTAAACTTAAACTCAATTAAAATTAGTGGGTTTTGCTCTATTTCCTAAATAAACTGACTAGACTTTGGAAAAGAAAAGTGTCTGATTGCTATGTAACTAAAAAGCTAGTGGTTGTCGTAGTAGCGCTTTTGCTAGACAACATGGTGACAACAACTGGCGTCAGTTAAAATGAACATTTCCATGTCAAGTTTGTTAGCAACAATGTACAAATTTAACCAAGGTCATTAGGTGGTAGCAAGTTAGCGCACATTACTAGCCATATTCCCATAGCAACTCAGTCAAAATTGGTTGCTGTGCTAACGTTAGCAAGCAAGCAAGCTCGCTCAGTTAACAAACAAAATGAATTATTTCATTCTGTGTCTAAAAATGTGAGTCACTGCCATCACACACAAACAATGACAATAAAATAACACTTAAACTTATATTTATATTATATATTATGGATTTTATATATTATTATTAACAGAAAAGGTAAATGTTATGATGTCTAGGTTAGGAGACCGAACCTGTATCCCATTTTATTACATTAGCAAAGCCTAGAATGCTTCATCTTGGGTTCTAAAGTTCTAAAGTTTGGTATTAGTGTTGGTACCTTGCACTTGGCCAGTTGAGCTTTGCGGTGGTACAGTTCTGCTTTAGGTTCCACAGTGCGCTGAGAGGCCCTGGTCTCTTTCAGCCACTGTGTTTGGGTTCTTAGCTTCTCCTGGAACTCCCTGTGGAGCTTAAGTCTCTTCTCCAGGGCGCTGCACTCCGTACGCAGCCCCGTCGAGAGCTTCTCCATGTGGGCCAGGTGGCCCTCCACCTCCCCCTCCAGACGCTCGGCTCCACCGGCGTCCAGGAAGGCAGCGGCGGCCTCCGCCTCTTCACGCAGACTCTTCAGGAGGCCGTGGCCCTGCGGCAGCCCCTCCTGTAGCTCCTAGGGGAGAACATGAGAAGAACATGAGGAGAAGAACGATAGAGGAGAACATCAGAAGAGAGCATGAGAAGAACAGCGGGAAGAGAACATGAGAAAGAGACCATGAGAAGAACATCACATGAGGACATGAGGAGAACATCAGAAGACAGTATGAGAAGAACGGCAGGAACAGAACATCAGAAGAGAACATGAGAAAGAGACCACGAGAAGAACATCAGAGGAAAACATGAAGAGAAGAATCTGAATAGATGAAGAGTGATCTGATCTGCTATTAGCCATGAGAACAGCAAATGTTACATTTACATTACATTTATGCATTTAGCAAACGCTTTTATCCAGAGCGACTGACAATTCTTCAACTATCAATTAAAATCAATAATATCAATAGGGCGGTGGTAGCGTAGTGGTTAAGGAACCTGGCTAGCATGCCACTGTTGTGCCCTTGACCAAGGCACTTAACCTAAGTTGCTCTAGGGAGACTGGCCCTGAGGTAAGGCACTTAACCTAAGTTGCTCTAGGAGACTGGTCCTGATGTAAGGCACTTAACCCTAAGTTGCTCTAGGGGAGACTGGCCCTGAGGTAAGGCACTTAACCCTAAGTTGCTCTAGGAGAGACTGGTTCTGATGTAAGGCACTTAACCCTAAGTTGCTCTAGGGGAGACTGGCCCTGAGGTAAGGCACTTAACCCTAAGTTGCTCTAGGAGAGACTGGTCCTGATGTAAGGCACTTAACCCTAAGTTGCTCTAGGGGAGACTGGTCCTGATGTAATTCACATAACACTAAGATCCTCTAGGGGAGACTGGTCCTGATGTAAGACACTTAACCCTAAGATCCTCTAGGGGAGACTGGTCCTGATGTAAGACACTAAACCCTAAGTTGCTCTAGGGGAGACTGGTCCTGATGTAAGACACTAAACCCTAAGTTGCTCTAGGGGAGACTGGTCCTGATGTAAGGCACTTAACCCTAAGTTACTCTTGGGGAGACTGGTCCTGATGTAAGACACTAAACCTAAGTTGCTCTAGGGAGACTGGTCCTGATGTAAGACACTAAACCTAAGTTGCTCTAGGGAGACTGGTCCTGATGTAAGACACTAAACCTAAGTTGCTCTAGGGAGACTGGTCCTGATGTAAGGCACTTAACCTAAGTTACTCTTGGGGAGACTGGTCCTGATGTAAGGCACTTAACCCTAAGTTGCTCTAGGGGAGACTGGCCCTGATGTAAGACACTTAACCCTAAGTTACTCTAGGGGAGACTGGTCCTGATGTAAGGCACTTAACCCTAAGTTGCTCTAGGGGAGACTGGTCTTGATGTAAGACACTAAACCCTAAGTTGCTCTAGGGGAGACTGGCCCTGAACACTTGATAGTTGATGAGTTGTAAGTCGCTTTGGATAAAAGCTTCTGTTAAATGTAAAAAAAAAAAAAAAAATTACATCAGGGCACCCAGCCAGGTTCCTTAACACCTAAATGTTAGGTGTTGATGTGTGTGTGGTTTCCATAGAGACAGCTGATGTAAAGTGTTGATACACGTGTGGTTGCCATGGAGATGGGTATTTCACCTACCTCCAGGTCTTTCAGCCTCTTCTCCAGGGCAGCAAGATCATGGCCCTCATTGGCTGAGACAATTGCAGCCAAGTTCTTCTGGGCTATACTCAGCCAATCAGAGAAGGCTCCTGAGGTGCAGTTGGCGTCCTCGATGCTACAGATCTCCTCCTGCAACTGTTTAATCGACTCCTATAGGAAATACAAGGATGGGATAAAACACACACACACACACACAAACACACAGTGTGTGGTCACAAACACACACACACACTCTCCACAAGTTTAATGAGTAGTGTGTGGTGGTCACAAACACACACACACACACACAATCACCACAAGTTTTATGAGTACTGTGGGGTGGTCACAAACACACACACACACACACACACACACACACTCACCATGAGTTTCCTGAGCAGGTTGTGGTACCGTCCGGAGAGTTGGGTTAGTGTTAGGTTCTGTGCGGTTCTGCTGTTCTCCTCTAGAACCTCCTGAACCAGAACGCTGAGCCCATCCACTTCACTCTGGTACTGGAGGGCCTCTGCCTGGCAGCGCTGTGCACACACACACACACACACACACACACACACACAGACACACACACACACACACACACACACACACACAGACACATACATACATACACACACACACACACACACACACACTCACACACACACACACAGACACACACACACAGACATATACATACACACACACACACACACACACACACACACACACACACACACACACACATACACACAATCCTGCGATTTTAATCAGGAATCAGTGTAGGAGAGTCCATCCACCTTGCTCTGGTACCATTGATTGCTTACACACACACACACACACACACACACACACACATACAGTGCACACACACACACACATACAGTGCACACACACACACACATACAGTATACACACACATACACACACAGTATACACACATACACACACACACACATACAGTATACACACACACACATACACATACATATATACATACACACACACACACACACATACATATATACATACACACACACACACACATACATATATACATACACACACACATACAGTATACACACACACACACACATACATATATACATACACACACACACATACAGTATACACACACACATA
>JAIFZK010000162.1:57500-67500 GCA_027481765.1 Tenualosa thibaudeaui | reverse complement strand
ACTGTGGCAGCCGGAATTCGAACCCACAATTTTCAGGCTGCTAGCATGCTAGCCAGGTTCCTACTAGCATGCTAGCCAGGTTAGCTAGGAGTTTAGTTGTGCTCGTTGCAATGTTTACATTTCAGAGCTTTGACATTACTTCACCTTCAGATTTTAACTCCACTCCAACATCTACTTGCTTTGGCTAGAACTGCGAAATGCTGTCTGCATGCATGAAGCACCGGTGTCAACACTGACCAGAGATCTAGCACTGAAAACGTAAGGTCAGGAAGTGACCAGCTGAAGATAGACAGACAGCCATGTATTTGTGAAGCCGGGGCCAGGAGATACATTTTGATTTGATGAACAAGGACTCCTCAATGAAGAGAGAGGATGACAGCCAGGTTGAAATTTGACTGTACACCACAGACTGTGTATAAAACCTGTACACGCAATTTGTTAACAGCATTGTGCGATTGTTGATATTAATTAATTTATTATTAATCTATTTATTTATTTATTTATCTGAGGTGCCAGTATGCAGTGCCAGTGTGTGTGTGTGTGTGTGTGTGTGTGTGTGTGTGTGTGTGAACACACCTTGGCCCTGCTCAGGTTCCCAGTCTTGTCCCTCATCTCTGGGTGCTGGCGTCCCGTCTGGGCCAGACTCCCCTCCACACGCTCCAGCCAGCTGCTGAACAACCCCACATCCTCCTGGTAGGTGGTCCATTGGCACAGCGCCCCCTCCAGGTCACTGTGGGGAAAACACATAGGGAGATTCACAGTTATCTGCTCTCAGTGAGACTCAGGGTTAGCACTACAGAATGTGCGAGTGTGGGTTCTGTCCTTGTTCTGTAACCTTGCTGTGGGCCTTGGTAGAGAGGCTTGTTCTGCAAGACCAATCTATCATCCTCCATTCAGGCAATGAGAATACTTGCACATGGAGTAGCCATTTTGCAGTGCTCCGGACAGTCTCTGAGTCTCTAAGGTACCCCGACACAAATGACAGTCTCTGAGTCTCTAAGGTACCCCAACACAAATAACAGTCTCTGATTCTCTAAGGTACCCCAACACAAATAACAGTCTCTGAGTCTCTAAGGTACCCCAACACAAATAACAGTCTCTGATTCTCTAAGGTATTCCAACACAAATGGCTATCTCTTAGTCTCTACAGTACCCCAACACAAATAACAGTCTCTTAGTCTCTACAGTACCCCAACACAAATGACAGTCTCTGATTCTCTAAGGTACCCCAACACAAATAACAGTCTCTTAGTCTCTACAGTACCCCAAAACAAATGGAAATCTCTGAGTCTCTAAGGTACCCCAACACACATGACAGTCTCTGAGTCTCTAAGGTAGTCTTGAATGCCAAAGTGGGAACAGAAGATGAGAACTTCAACAGA
Source organism: Tenualosa thibaudeaui (assembly GCA_027481765.1). Classification (NCBI taxonomy): domain Eukaryota; kingdom Metazoa; phylum Chordata; class Actinopteri; order Clupeiformes; family Clupeidae; genus Tenualosa; species Tenualosa thibaudeaui. Next base: position 66,118 of record JAIFZK010000162.1, on the reverse strand, counting down.
AACAGGAACTTCAATCATGAGAAGGCAGTGGCACACACAGTCATATGGGATGAGAACCATCAGTCAACCCCTTGTTGATTTCTGCTTGAACAACAAGCTGGTCATTGCCAGAATGTTCTACCACAGCAGAACATTCACAAGCTCACATGGAAGTCACCTGACGGTAAACCCATCAACTTACATTTGTCAACAACTACATCAGGGCCTCACTCTCTTATAATCAATGGAACATGTTACAGGTAATTACAAGACCCGAGAGGGTATCAGAGTATCTGCTCATAGCCACCATTAAACTCAAGCTGAAGAACCTGGTGCCACAAGATGCTGGATGCTGCAAAGCTTCAGCATCCAAAGACTGGGAGAGTGCTGGCCTAGTGGTTAAGGAACCTGGCATACTTCTGCATAATGCATTAATGTACTGTACAAACAAGGCATTTGTTGATTTGTTATCTGCTGAATGTCATCCCTGCCTCATTCCAGCAGACTCCTCTCAGCCTCCCTTCCTGAGTGGACTACAACCAACACTATGGCCCATGTCAGGACCGACTCTCCATCATAGAGGCCCTTCCTAGATGCCCATGCTAGGCCTGACTCCTCGTTGAGGCTTTGTGATTGACCCCTCACATTGGCTCTGTCAAATGGACCCTTATTGTTACCCATGACCCATCTCACTCCTTTCAGTTTGACAATATGTCCTGTACTAGTGACAAACTCAAAGGAGTGAGATGGGTCATGGGGGTAGTAAGGGTCCATTTGACAGCACCATTGTGAGGGGGGGTCAATCACAAAGCCTCAGGAAGGGGAGTCGGGCCCAGCATCGGCGTCCAGGAAGGTCCTCTGTTAAATGCATAAATGTAAATTCCACCCCCACAACACTCTGGGGTTCACATTCTTCTCACCTCTTGCAGGAGAGGCAGCGGGTCAGGAGGGAGTCCCAGCTGTCCTTGAGGTCCTGGATGTGTTTGCGGACGGCTGGGACTCCCTCGGCGGACAAGCTCCTCTGCACGGACTCCCCCCTGGTCATGAGCATCTTGAGCTCGACCTCCTTCAGTGCACGGACACACACCAGCTCCTGCCAGAACACACACACACACATATTCTGTGTGAGCCCTTCTTGCTGCATTCAATGGTGTGTGTGTGTGTGTGTGTGTGTGTGTTTATACCTCCATTAGCCCCAGCCTGTGCAGTAATTGGTTCTTGTCAGCTGCAGGGGCGGAGCAGTCCTGAAGGGTTCTATGTGCGTCTGCCACCCAGAGCTGCAGCTGAGCCAGACCCTCAGAGAAGAGCTGATGCTCCCCCAAGATACGCTCCATATGGGACAGCTTCTCCTGCACACACACACACACACACACACACATACACACACACACACACACTTCTCAGAGATGCATTGATTGGTGGAAAACCTGCCTGGTTGTAAACAGTTAATCTGGTTTCTGGCAGTTAATCTGGAGTCGATCTGGTATATGGCAGTTAATTTCAAGTCAAGTCAAGTCAAGTAGGGTTTTATTGTTGTTTCAGCCATATATACAGTACATAGTGAGACGAGACAACGTTTCACCGGGAACAATTGGTGATACACGTAACTGTTAAAACACAGTATGGACAAGACAGATACATAATAGTGCCTACATACACTATTGCGGGACTACACAGATTCACTCACCCACTCACACACAACTACACACGTGCGCGTGCACACTCTTGTACACATATGTACATACATTACAACACAGTTGTAAACAATTTGCAGGTCAAAATACAGGTGACCTAAAACAAACACGCTAGACAGGGCATGGCTTTTTGCAGAGCACTGTGGCTAGTGGTGTGATTTGTAAAATAGACTGTAAAAAAGACTGTTCAATATAAATATAAATAATAGCAGCTAGAGACTATTCTACATAAATATAAGTGAGCAAGAAAGTGCGGGGGGCATAAGGTGCAGCGGGGAGCATAAAGGTGGAGTCTGAAACAGAAACTGTGTTGCACTTTGTCTAATTGAAACCAAAATGACTATTTTCTTTTCTTCCTCTTTTTTCCCCAAATTTAGCCGATGAACAAGAAAAACTGTCAAATGTCAAATTGTCTACAGTATATCACACTATCAGGACAAACTGATACCCCTAGAGGGTAATAAATTTTGTATTTTTTTTGTAAAAATCATTATTTAGGCCAAATTTAAGAGCTTACAGCTTTTGAATAAGACAAGATAGCATCTAAAATGTCATTTTATCATGGACTACAGGTCTATAAGGTTTTGAAAGTGTAGGTACTAAGCAATCACAATGTCACATTGTGAAGGAAAGTGAAGTGAAATTGCTTAGCAACTGGAGGGTGATGTTACCTTAGTGAGGTTGCTTAGCGCCAGGTACTGAGCAACTAGCTGGGAGACCCCATGCATGAAGCCCTGCCCAGCAGCTTGCCCCTCCCACAGCTCTTGAGCCCGTTTCCGTAGCTGTGTAAGCTCCGCCTCCCGGGATGACAGTTCCTTTAGCACAGACTGCAGACAGAGATGGAGTTGACAGGGTCATTGCTACAAATGTCACAGGGTCACAGTCATGGTTGTCAGTCAAGTAACAGGAATCAGCTATCATCACTAGTGATTAGTGAATTAAACTAGTAATAATGAATTAATCTAGTGATTAGTGAATTAATGATGAAATCTATCAAAAGAAAATAAAAATACTAGAGACTTTAGAACAGACAAATGTATATATCATAATACAGAACAAATTTGTATATCAATTCAATTCAGTTTTATTTCTACAGCGACTTTTACAACAGTATTGTCTCATGGGGCTTTACAGAAGGAGCACCCAAGAGCAACAGGGGCAAGGAAAAACTCCCTTATGTTCAGTTAGTCTAGGAAGAAACCTTGGGCAGATCCACGACTCAAGGGGCTAACCCAAGAGCAACAGGGGCCAAGGAAAAACTCCCTTATGTTTAGTTAGTCTAGGAAGAAACCTTGGGCAGATCCACGACTCAAGGGGCTAACCCATGAGCAACAGGGGCAAGGAAAAACTCCCTTATGTTCAGTTAATCTAGGAAGAAACCTTGGGCAGATCCACGACTCAAGGGGCTAACCCAAGAGCAACAGGGCCAAGGAAAAACTCCCTTATGTTTAGTTAGTCTAGGAAGAAACCTTGGGCAGATCCACGACTCAAGGGGCTAACCCAAGAGCAACAGGGCCAAGGAAAAACTCCCTTATGTTTAGTTAGTCTAGGAAGAAACTTTGGGCAGATCCACGACTCAAGGGGCTAACCCATGAGCAACAGGGGCAAGGAAAAACTCCCTTATGTTCAGTTAATCTAGGAAGAAACCTTGGGCAGATCCACGACTCAAGGGGCTAACCCAACTGCCAGGGGTTATGCAGAAAAATTACAATCAGTAGTAACTATGACAGACTATAAGTTGCCTATGGTTTTAGCATGGATGAAAGGACACCCGACGACCGCTTCGCTCCTCTAAGGAACGTTTTCTAGCACGGCCAACACCTCGTGCAGGTCAATCCAGACTCTTCTCATATCTGGTTCCGCGCTGGTGGAATGAACTCCCAAATGCTACCAGATCAACTCATACCCTCTCCACCTTCAAGAAACTCGTGAAGACCCAGCTCTTCCAAGCATATCTCCTGGCGTAAACTTTGAGAATGCACTTAACAATTTAGTTTCTCTGCACTATTGCACTTTCAACTTAAAATGGTGCAGTTTCTATGTTAGCAATATGCCCCCCTTGTTTGTTTCTTTCATTGTGTTGTAGCTTGAATGTTCTCCCCTTTTGTAAGTCGCTCTGGATAAAAGTGTCTGCTACATGCTTAAATGTAAATGTAAATGTCTAAAAAGAGGATAAACATACAAGCTCAATGAAAACTAGCTAAGAGTGCATATTGCTAACTAAAATTTACAGTATTTTGAGATGAAAATGCAATAATGTAATACAAAGTGCAGTATGGAGAGAGAGTGGGAGGTGCATTGTAAGTGCATTGCTGGTATTCAGAAATTTGAAGTCAGGAAAAAAAACATTTTAACACTTGAAAAAACTGCAATTATATTTCGTAAGTGTTGTAGGGGTAATCTCACATAGATTAGGAGTGTCCTCAACTTTGACCGTTTGTCGTCATTTTTGACACTGTTTTCTTAGTTTGGCCAGTGGTCACCTACTCACTCCTGTGCTAGCTATAGCAGTGCTAGCACAGGACAACAACACTGCTACTGTGTAGACAACTTAATAACAGTGACATTACACAGTACTCAGGAGTCATGTGACACAACAATGCTCAACAGTGCTTTTACACGATGACACTGAACAGTAACTACAAAACTCAACATCTACGTTACAAGTGTATGTGGTTTCTTGTCATTTTTTTTTTGTGATAGCAATTAGCCTGGTTTATATCTTGCGTTCACCTGAATCTTATGTTTACCTGTAGCTTGCAGAGCTCCAGTCTCTTTTCGGGGATGTCATGAAGGCGGGCTGCGCTCTCCTGAACTGTGACCTCAGTGGCTTTCAGCCAGTCCTGAAGAGGCTCTACAGTTGCCTCAAAATCCTTCATCTGTGACTGAAGGTTCTGTCCAACACACACATAAACACATGGTATGTGAACACTACATTTCTCAACATAAAATATGTTCACACTAAACATCTGGGGGGTCTTAAAAAAAAGTTTAACAAACACTGAGTTAAAGTCTGAACTCGAGGTTGACTGAACTCATGGTGACTAAACCAGAGCAGTTGGTTCCAAAATTCCGCTTAGGAATTAGCTCAGTAAACCAGCGTTGGTTAACGTAGAGTTGTGCGAACTCACAGCTTTTAAAGACATCATCTGTCGAGAGTCGAAAACCTTGTGTGAAAATGAGTAAACAATGTGCGACATATTTCTCAGGTGCAGAGTTACAAGTTTGTTTGTTTTTTCCCAAGGCTTAGCCTATGAAGAAGAATTTTAATCGCAAAAGAAGAGAATTGTAATCACAAAAATGTTGTACAGTCATTAATTTATAGACAGTGTCATAGTCTACTAAGTACACAGTCAACATTGCCATTCTTACATTTCAATTCATTTAGCAGACGTTTTTATCCAAAGCGACATTTTGTCAACTTTCAATTCTTCAGAGCAACTTAGGGTTAAGTGCCTTGCTCAAGGGAATAATTCCTGGGATAAATTAGGGTTAGGGTTGCCGAGGAGCAGCATGTTGTTGAACAATCTGTTCTGCTGACAACGGTTGTGCTCTCATAAATAGTTGTTAAAAGCCAAGATGTCATTGTGTAGTTGCATCAGGGGCGTTGGTGGCACAGCTGGTAGAGGTGCAACCGGAGGGTTGCAGGTTCGAGCCCCACTCTGGCTGACCCCATCCAGGTGTCCTTGAGCAAGATACTGAACCCTAAATTGGTCCCGGTGGCAGGTTGGCACCTTGCATGGCAGCCTCCGCCACCGTGTGTGAGTGGGCTAAGCACTCTGAGTACTCGTAGAGGTTAGAAAAGCGTTATATAAACGCAGTCCATTTGCCATCACCCTCTCATGGTTAATAGAACAAACAATTTGGGCTTCAATGTCAATATTGCTGCCTTTCTGAAAAGGACAGACCTAGGGTATAGGGTATAGGGTATAGCATGTTTTGCAGTGGCCTCACTTGAAAAAATAACATTTAACCTAACCCTAACCCTAACCAAGCAAAACTGATAACCTGAACAAAACCTACTCCCTTCCAGTTCATGTTCAGAGTGCATGTTACCATAGTGCCTTTCTTAACCTGGCCATTTTGGAACTGAAAACCCAGGTTTACTGCTTACTCCAGGTTGACATACCCAGTTAAGACAATAAATCCGCTTTCTGGAAAATTCCCTAAGCGTCTCCATGTGTCATGTGTGTGATATGTGACTGGCTCATGCACACCACAAAAATTCTATAGAGAAACACACTTTCTTAAACACATACATTAGTAACATATTTTAAAAACATTAACTTATTTCATAAACATTAGAAGGCTGATCCTATGCTCTGGTCTCTGTTATGATACACTTACTGTTACTGTATCATTGGTCATGTCTGACCTGTAAGGTGCTCCCTCTCTCTCTCTGCTCTGCTATTGATTAGTCATGTCTCACCTGTAACGCCGTCTCCCTGGCCTGTAGTTCTCTCATGAGGTTGTGCCACTCCTCTCTGGCTCTGTTCACTTTCTCCCTCACCGTCTCAGTCCCGTCTGCCTCCAGCACCTGCTCCAGGTGCTCTCCGCACAGCAGGACAGCATTTAGTCGGGTCTGAGCCTGCTCCTCATCACTCAGGAACTCCTGCAACAGCACAGAAGAGAGAGGAGAGAATAGGGTGGTTAAGTCAGATCTCCAGGGGGTGAGTGATGCTCTCCAGGAGGTTAAGTCAGATCTCCAGGGGCTGAGTGATGCTCTCCAGGAGGTTAAGTCAGATCTCCAGGGGGTGAGTGATGCTCTCCAGGAGGTTAAGTCAGATCTCCAGGGGGTGAGTGATGCTCTCCAGGAGGTTAAGTCAGATCTCCAGGGGGTGAGTGATGCTCCCCAGGGAAACAGTCAGATCTCCAGTGGGACAGTCAGATATTTCGGGGGGATAGTCCAATCTCGAGGTGAGATAATGGCCACAGGGTCAGATGACAGGTGAGGGGAAAAGAAAAGGACGGAGGTCCATGATAGGTATAAGATCAGTACATTTTAGGTGTTTGTATGCTAGATATATATTTATATATTTATATTTTATATTTATGCATTTAGTAGATGCTTTTATCCAAAGCGACTCACATTTTGTCAACTATCAATTGTTCAGGGCCAGTCTCCCCTAGAGCTACTTAGACCCAAGTGCCTTGCTCAAGGGCACAACGGTGGCAGCAGGGATGTCTTAAGAGAGGTGATTAGCCAGGTTAGCATAGGACAGATTGGACCAAAGTCACATGGAAGCACAACCAACAATAGCTAGAATAGTTAGCCATCATGTTTTTGGCAATGGTTGTAGAGCTAAATTTAGCCTGAAATTCACAAATCCCTTTAAGACCACTCTGGTGGGGGGTGACGATCGGCAGGCATGAGCAGATGAGCACAGATCCCCCTTTAAGAGCCACTCTGGTGGGGTGAGGGTTGCCAGGCACGAGCAGACAAGCACAGATCCCACTGATCCCCCTGACATTTCTGGATTCGGGCATGAGCAGACGAGCACAGATTCCGTCCCTCAGTATGAATCAGAGTATGTGATTAGAGTGTGCTGGGGGGCATCTCCACGGTAACATGTCAGTCACCACACACACACACACACACACACACGCCATACACAGCATGTCACCATATGGGGTGGTGGGGTTGTTAATCAGGTGGAAACATTGCTCCAAATTCACAGCACCCCTGTAGCCCCCCCCTCCCCCTCTTTTCATCTTCCTTTGTTTGTGTTACTTTCTTTCTTTCTTTCTTTCTTTCTTTCTTTCATTCTTTCATCATAATAGAACAAGGTGCTGCAATAAACAGCAAAGTAGTTCATTTGTTCACTGATAATAAATATAGTAGTAACAGTTAATAGCACAAATGTAGCTTATTAGCATTGCTAAATAGATGGGGCGGTGGTGGCGCAGGTCATAGAGGGGATAAATTGGGATATATTGGGATACATTGGGATATATTGGGATACATTGGGATATTTGGGGGGGAGAGGTGCCATCGAAGTGATACTGAACCCCAAATTGCTCCCGGTGGCAGGTTGGCACCTTGCATGGCAGACAAAACTTTAATCATTCATTCAATCATTCAAACAGTCATTTTAATCATTGTGTTTCATCATCAAACAATCAGCGCGTAAAAAAAACCCAAACCTCTCCTTTAAGTCTTGCCAGTAGTCATATCTTAGCTAATCAATAAGCTATAAGTAATAAGTCTTAGCTTATACTTTCTTTTCTTTCTTTTAGTATGTCTATCGTTCTTTTCCCTTTCTCTGTTCTTCAACTTTCTCTCTCTCTCAACTTGTCTCTCTCTGTTCTTCCTCTCTGTTTGTCTTCATTCTCTCTTTCCTCGTTCTCTTTCTGTCTTCGATTCAACACTCTTCGGCTCTTTCTGTCTGTGAGACACACACACACACACACACACACACACACACACACACACACACACACTCTGCATCTCTTTCTGTCAGCATGTCTCTCTCCTGCTGTTTCATGCTGTGAGAGGAAGCAGAACACACACACACACACACACACACACACACACACACACACACACACAAATATGCTGGATAGCCATCCATGGGAGAGGTACACAGAAGCCCACAAATCACACCTGTAGACTAGCTCATGATGTCACAGATCTCACCTGTACGCTAACTCATGATGTCATAGATCCCACCTGTGCAGTAGCTCATGATGTCACGGATCTCACCTGTACTCTAACTAACGATGTCACAGATCTCATCCTGTAGATCGTAATGTCACGGATCTCACCTGTAGATTAGCTCATGATGTCACAGATCTCACCTGTACGCTAACTCATGATGTCACAGATCTCACCTGTACGCTAACTCATGATGTCACGGATCTCACCTGTATCCTCTGCAGGCTGACGGAGGCCTCACGCACACTCTGCGGGGCGTCGAAGCATCTGGCCGTGCCGATTTTGGTGTT
>JAIFZK010000162.1:35000-52500 GCA_027481765.1 Tenualosa thibaudeaui | reverse complement strand
CTGTACTTGTTAGGCGTCCTATCATGCATACTATCTAGGATCTAGCCTAAAACCTAACCCACACATCCTATCTAGGGTTAGACAGCCCAAACCCAAACTCATATATCCTATTTAGGATTAGATAGCAAATGATTCATTAACATCTTTCCTAAAAAAAAAAAAGATCTGCATGTGTGTGTGTGTGTGTGATCCTGTCACCTCTGCTTAAACACGCCCCCTGTCACTCACAGATGCACTCTCCTTCTCTCACAGCACTCCTCTTTCTCCACACAGACACACACACACACACACACACACACACACACACACACTTTCCCGCTCTTTCTCCTCACACATATACACATACCCACGTGCTGATGTCTGCTCAATACCACACTCGCACACACACACACACGCCGGTCTCTCATGCAAAGACACACACGCATATACATGCGCACACAAACACACACACACACCATGCTCAAACACTCTTTGTCTCACTCAGACACAATACATTATCCTGCTACCTTTCTTTCTCACACACACACAGACACACATCCTTTCTCTCTCAAACAGACGCAAAAGACAGAGACCCATGCCCGCTCACACACACACACACACACACACACACACCCCCTCCCGCTCTCCTCTCCTCTCCTCTCTTGTGTGTTACCTTGGCGACTCTCCATCCTTCCACGGCGTGAGTGCTGCTGTTCTTCCTCTCCGCGCGGCTAAGCACCTCCCTCCACCCTCGCAACAGCTCCTCCAGACGTTCCGCATCTCGCCGCAGCCCGTCGCCACGGCGACCCCTCTCCCTCTCCCGCTCCTGCTCGGCCGCGGCCGCCATCTGAAGCTCGTCTCGCGTCCGGAGCGCGGAGCTTTCCCATTGGTCCAACGCCCGGGCCAGAGCCCCGCCTTGGCGGTCCATGGCCTCGCAGCCCAGCGCCGACGTGTGCCGTCCGGCTCGATCCGTGCAGCTCCGTAGGTTCCGCAGCCGATCCCGTGCCTCACACACTCCCCGCAGCAGCAGCGCCTGCCACACACACACACACACACACACACACACACACACACACACACACACACACAAGAATGAGGAGGGAGGAGCGAGGAGGGAGGGACTGTTGCTATGGAAACCGTGTCGTGAGTGGCTGATTCTATTTACGGCAGCTCGAGGGGATCTTACTGGTCTACCTCTCCTCCTCTCTCTCTCTCTCTCTCTCTCTCTCTCTCTTTGTCTCTGTTGGTGTCTCTACACCTTCTTTCTCTCTCTTACCCCTCACTCTCTCTGTCTCTACCTCCCTCTCTCTCTGTTTCTACCTCTCTCTCTCTATCCCTCTATCTCCTTCTCTTCCTCTACCTTCTCTCTACCTCCCTCTCCTTCTCTCTAACAGTCTCTCTCTACCTCCCTCTTTCTTTGTCTCTAACCGTCTCTCTATCTATGCAAATCTCTCTCTGACAGTCCATCTCTCTTCCTCTCTCTCTCTCACTCTCTCACGTCTGTCTCTCCCTCTCTCTTTTTCTCTAGTGTCGGTGACGTCTCGTTTATCATGTCTCTGTTCTTTCTCTTTTCTTTCTTTCTCTGTCTTTCTGCACCTTTCCTTATTTTCTCTCTCTCAATCTCTTGCTGTCTCTCGCTCCCTTTCTCTTTCTCTTACCTCTCCCTTTCTCTCTCTCTCTTTTTGTCCTTCCCCTTTTCTTCTCTCTCTCTCCTATCTGAATCTCTCCCTTTCACACCCTCCCTCTTCACTCTTTTTACACTCCCCTCTTTCTCTCCTTCCTTCTACATCCCTTTGCTCCAGTCCCTCCCTCTTTGTCCGTTTCTCTCTCTGTCCCTCTCCCTCTTCACCCTATCCACCTCTGCCCATCTCTCCCTCTCTCTCTCTCTCTCCATTCATCCCTCTCTTTCTCTCGCTCCCCTTTTTCAATCTTGTAGTTTTAACAGGAATAGCTTTGTGTAGCTTTGCTTACATTAACATTATAAATATAATATAAATATAAATAAATACATATAAATATGAATAAATATAAATATATACATGTTATATAAATACAAATATAGAAACATGTTTATTTATGTTTAGGATTATTTGTACTTGACAGACTTTATCAAAGCAATAAAAAAATATTAAAAACGTTTTCATGTTTCTTTTATTTATTTATTTGTTTACAAGCAAAACATAATAAGTCTAGAACACAATATTTGAAAATGCATCAATAAATACAAATAAACAAATTGTAAAAATGTAACACAAAATTGAGGGAGCAAAAAGGCAAGTAGTTGCTCAGCTATACCCATGCCCCATAACACAGACTCATGCCCCATACCCCATAACACAGACTCATGCCCCATACCCCATAATGTAGACTCATGCCCCATACCCCATAATGTAGACTCATGCCCCATACCCTATAATGAAGACTCATGCCCCATACCCCATAATGTAGACTCATGCCCCATACCCCATAATGTAGACTCATGCCCCATACCCCATAATGTAGACTCATGCCCCATACCCCATAATGTAGACTCATGCCCCATACCCCATAATGTAGACTCATGCCCCATACCCCATAATGTAGACTCATGCCCCATACCCCATAATGTAGACTCATGCCCCATACCCTATAATGAAGACTCATGCCCCATACCCTATAATGTAGACTCATACCCCATGCCCCATAATGTAGACTCATACCCCATGCCCCATACTGTAGACTCTAAGACAAGCCAAAATGCCTAAATAGTAAGATAAATTCTAAATGAAAAGTGACATTCAAACATGACAAGGAAATGAGTCAAATAAGTCCAAAATGAAACAACATGTCTTTGAAGATCTTTTAAATCTTTTCTAAGCTGTCAGAAGAACGACAAGACGTCAGAAGTAGATTGTTTGTACATCAAGTTAGGGAAAAATTTGAATGTTTGAAAATTTGAATGTTATCCGCTTTTGTAAGTCACTTTGGCTAAAAGTGTCTGCTAAATGCATAAATGTAAACGAAAATGAAACAATGGTGGCTCAAAACAGTGTCTTTTCAAATCAATCAATTAAAATCAAATCAATTAAAACTGACACACCACAGAAAAAAATCCCATAATGTGACCAAATATCCTGAATCAAGAAATATTCTATCCTAACATGCCTTTGTATTATTAGCTAACTTTCAAGATCATTGATCACAGATTTTTGAAGCAGATCCAAAATGGTTTCACTCTCAACTAGAAGGGTGCAGGGGTGTAAAGGTGTACGGTGGTGGTGGTGTAGTGGTTAAAGAACCTGGCTAGCATGCTTAGGGTTAAGTGCCTTACATCAGGGCCAGTCTCCCCTAGAGCAGCTTAGGGTTAAGTGTCTTACATCAGGGCCAGTCTCCCCTAGAGTAACTTAGGGTTAAGTGCCTTACATCAGGGCCAGTCTCCCCTAGAGCAACTTAGGGTTCAGTGTCTTACATCAGGGCCAGTCTCCCCTAGAGCAACTTAGGGTTCAGTGTCTTACATGAGGGTCTCCCCAAGAGTAACTTAGGGTTAAGTCTCCCCAGTCTCCCTAGAGTAACTTAGGGTTAAGTGTCTTACATCAGGGCCAGTCTCCTCTAGAGTAACTTAGGGTTAAGTGCCTTACATCAGGACCAGTCTCCCCTAGAGTAACTTAGGGTGAAGTGTCTTACATCAGGACCAGTCTCCCCTAGAGTAACTAAGGGTTAAGTGCCTTACATCAGGGCCAGTCTCCCCTAGAGTAACTTAGGGTTAAGTGCCTTACATCAGGGCCAGTCTCCCCTAGAGTAACTTAGGGTTAAGTGCCTTACATCAGGGCCAGTCTCCCCTAGAGTAACTTAGGGTTAAGTGCCTTACATCAGGGCCAGTCTCCCCTAGAGTAACTTAGGGTTAAGTGCCTTACATCAGGGCCAGTCTCCCTAGAGTAACTTAGGGTTCAGTGCCTTACATCAGGGCCAGTCTCCCCTAGAGTAACTTGGGGTTAAGTGCCTAACAACAGGGCCAGTCTCCCATAGAGGAACTTAGGGTTATGTGCCTTACATCAGGGCCAGTCTCGCCTAGAGTAACTTAGGGTTAAGTGCCTTACATCAGGGCCAGTCTCCCTAGAGTAACTCAGGGTCAAGTGCCTTACATCAGGGCCAGTCTCCCCTAGAGTAACTTAGGGTTAAGTGCCTTACATCAGGGCCAGTCTCCCCTAGAGTAACTTAGGGTTAAGTGCCTTACATCAGGACCAGTCTCCCCTAGAGTAACTTAGGGTTAAGTGCCTTACATCAGGGCCAGTCTCCCCTAGAGTAACTTAGGGTTAAGTGCCTTACATCAGGGCCAGTCTCCCCTAGAGTAACTTAGGGTTAAGTGCCTTACATCAGGACCAGTCTCCCCTAGAGCAACTTAGGGTTAAGTGCCTTACATCAGGACCAGTCTCCCCTAGAGTAACTTAGGGTTAAGTGCCTTACATCAGGGCCAGTCTCCCCTAGAGTAACTTAGGGTTAAGTGCCTTACATCAGGGCCAGTCTCCCCTAGAGTAACTTAGGGTTAAGTGCCTTACATCAGGGCCAGTCTCCCCTAGAGTAACTTAGGGTTAAGTGCCTTACATCAGGGCCAGTCTCCCCTAGAGTAACTTAGGGTTAAGTGCCTTACATCAGGGCCAGTCTCCCCTAGAGTAACTTAGGGTTAAGTGCCTTACATCAGGGCCAGTCTCCCCTAGAGTAACTTAGGGTTAAGTGTCTTACATCAGGACCAGTCTCCCATAGAGCAACTGAGAGTTCAGTGTCTTACATCAGGGCCAGTCTCCCTAGAGTAACTTAGGGTTAAGTGTCTTACATCAGGGCCAGTCTCCCTAGAGTAACTTAGGGTTAAGTGTCTTACATCAGGGCCAGTCTCCCTAGAGTAACTTAGGGTTAAGTGCCGTCCATCAGGACCAGTCTCACCGAGAGTAACTTAGGGTTAAGTGCCTTATATCAGGGCCAGTCTCCCTAGAGTAACTTAGGGTTAAGTGCCTTACATCAGGGCCAGTCTCCCTAGAGTAACTTAGGTTAAGTGCCTTACATCAGGGCCAGTCTCCCTAGAGTAACTTAGGGTTAAGTGCCTTACATCAGGGCCAGTCTCCCTAGAGTAACTTAGGTTAAGTGCCTTACATCAGGGCCAGTCTCCCTAGAGTAACTTAGGTTAAGTGCCTTACATCAGGACCAGTCTCCCTAGAGTAACTTAGGGTTAAGTGCCTTACATCAGGGCCAGTCTCCCTAGAGTAACTTAGGGTTAAGTGCCTTACATCAGGACCAGTCTCCCTAGAGTAACTTAGGGTTAAGTGCCTTACATCAGGACCAGTCTCCCTAGAGTAACTTAGGGTTAAGTGCCTTACATCAGGACCAGTCTCCCTAGAGTAACTTAGGTTAAGTGCCTTACATCAGGGCCAGTCTCCCTAGAGTAACTTAGGGTTAAGTGCCTTACATCAGGGCCAGTCTCCCCTAGAGTAACTTAGGTTAAGTGCCTTACATCAGGGCCAGTCTCCCTAGAGTAACTTAGGTTAAGTGCCTTACATCAGGGCCAGTCTCCCCTAGAGTAACTTAGGTTAAGTGCCTTACATCAGGGCCAGTCTCCCTAGAGTAACTTAGGTTAAGTGCCTTACATCAGGGCCAGTCTCCCCTAGAGTAACTTAGGGTTAAGTGTCTTACATCAGGGCCAGTCTCCCCTAGAGTAACTTAGGGTTAAGTGTCTTACATCAGGGCCAGTCTCCCCTAGAGTAACTTAGGGTTAAGTGTCTTACATCAGGGCCAGTCTCCCCTAGAGTAACTTAGGGTTAAGTGTCTTACATCAGGGCCAGTCTCCCCTAGAGTAACTTAGGGTTAAGTGTCTTACATCAGGGCCAGTCTCCCCTAGAGCAACTTAGGGTTAAGTGTCTTACATCAGGACCAGTCTCCCCTAGAGCAACTTAGGGTTAAGTGCCTTGCTCAAGGGCTTGTAATTGATAGTTGACATATGTAAGTTGCTTTGGATAAAAGCGTCTGCTAAATGCATAAATGTAAATGTAAATGTAAGATACAGTAACGCCTCCTTACCCGGACTTTCTCTAGCCTCTCCTCTAAGGAGGTGGAATCTCCTGAGAAATCCGACCAGCGTTGAAGCTCCTCCCCTGCTGTTAGCAGCCAATCAGAGAGCTCTCTTACAGCATCAAGATACTGCTGATGTTCAATCACCACACTCTCTGAAAGCCGGAACTTCTCCTGAAATACACACACACACACACACACACACACACACAGACAAATCACACACACACACACAAATATGTTATTTTTCGTTTTTGAAAGGTTTTTTAAGCGTGTTTTGGGGGTTTTCTATGATACAGATATCATGTCAACAAACATGTAAACAAAACAAACAAAGAGGGAAGACTAAACAACAATGGAACTTACCACAGCAGCTGCTCTGACATCATCAAACCTCGCCCTGAAGCAAGCCTGGGAGGCGGGGCTAAAGGTGGAATCTTTGGTGATGTCGTGGAGGTGGGCGGAGCTACTCTCCAGCCGTGCAAGAACCTCCCTACGCTCCTCCAGCTCGGCCACCAGGAGGCGCAGCCGCTCCAGCTGCTGGATCTTTTCCTTCAGGCTGGCCTGCGGCTCCAGCGCCACCCCGTCTCCATGGCAACGCACCTCAGCCTTGACTGACTCCATCCACGACAGCTCCTCACCATAACAACGCTCGTGCTCCGCCCATAGCAACAGTGCTTGCTCCAAACGGCTGAAGGAAGAGAGGGAGCTCATTGGACCGATGACCAGTGACCAATGACCAATCACCAGAGACCAATGACCAATCACCAATCACCAGAGACCAATGACAAGTGACCAATAACCAATGACCAATCACCAGAGACCAATGACCAGTTACGTCAGTCAGGCAACTAAATTATGCTAACGTTACAGTTCATTTAAGAAAATAACATTATTAACATTATAAAATAACGTTATAAATAATAATAATAATAATAATAATAATAATAATAAAAGCAAATCCGATCAGTGGCAGTGGTGTAATTCCTATTTGACCACATTATTGCAACACAAATTGTGTGTATTTGTGGGTAAGGTCTCTAAGCCACCTGTGTGTGTGTGTGTGTGCGAGTGAGTGTGTGTGTGTGTGTGTGTATGTGTATGTATGTGTGTATGTGTGTGTGTGTGTGTGTGTGTGTGTGTGTGTGTGTGTGTGTGTGTGTGTGTGTGTGTGTGTGTGTGTGTGTGTGTGTGTGTGTGTGTGTGTATGTGTGTGTGTGTGTGTGTGTGTGTTACCTGTGTTGTCTCGTGGCTGATATAAGGAGCCCCGCCCACTCGTCTTCCACTTCCTGTAATGCGGCCGACATCACTTCCTGCGCAGCACCTCCACAGCTGCGACTGGCCACACCCCCTCGTCCCACCGCCATGTTGATGCGCACCTCCCCCTCCCCCTTTAACAAAAGTACCTCCTACACACACACACACACACACACATATATATATAAATATATTCATTAATATGTATTAATTACATATCTATTTGTTAACACATTAATGCATTAATATAGTCATTTCAACAAGTTTTTACTTTTTTAACGTAAATTAATTAAGCAGACGCAAACATTACACTATCTGCCAGCGTGAGGACACTTAGTCATAGTCTAGTCTAGTCTTAGTCTTGAGCTTAGGCTCATTTAGACTTTGACATGCAATTGAGATCAACATGGTCGGCACAGACAGTCTGCAGCTACTACCTACCTACCTGCAGTAAAAGGTGTCTTTGGTCTATTTTCTTTTCCAAGGTAACGTAAAGTATACAAGTCACTTTGCAGAAGTCCAATATGGGCAAGTCTGTTTGTGTTTATCTGAAGGTGACGTGAGATGAGAAAGTTGCCTAGAGCAACTGGAGCTCTTTCAAGAGCTCTGTCCAAGGATAAAAGTGTTTCTGTTTGACATTATTCACGGCAGTGATGATGGAGCAGCCGTGCACAGGTGGTAGAGGTGCCGTTCGGCAACCGGAAGGTTGCAGGTTCGAGCCCCGCTCCGCATGACTCCATCGAAGTGTCCTTGATCAAGATACTGAACCCCAAATTGCTCCTGGTGGCAGGTTGGCACCTTGCATGGCAGCCTCCGCCACCGGTGTGTGAATGGGTGAATGTGAGGCATACTCTGTAAAGTGCTTTGAGTACTCATAGGAGTAGAAAAGCTCTATATAAATGCAGTCCATTAAATTGTATTTGTTTCATAATATGGCATATTTAGAAGTACTGACACAAGGAGTACAAGTTGAGAGTACAAAGGCAAACCGCAGCAGATTTGAAGCAAACGGGAGTGATGGGATGTGAACCTAGGCCAACCTGTGGCAACTACACTCCTTCACACTGTGTGTAAGAAACCGAGAAGCACTTTTTTTTCTTCGCAAAAATAAAAAATACAAAAAAATATACAATTTGGAAATTTGAATTGTGTTATTAACTGTGATTAATCATAATTATGTGTGTGTGTGTGTGTGTGTGTGTGTGTGTGTGTGTGTGTGTGTGTGTGTGTGTGTGTGTGTGTGTGTGTGTGTGTGTGTGTGTGTGTATGTGTGTGTGTGTGTGTGTATGTGTGTGTGTTGGAGGTGGGTGGATTACCTGTACTCTCTGAAGTCTCTCCTGTAGTTCTCTCCTGCTCCCCTGTGTATACGTGTGTGTGTCTGCTGCGAGGTGCGTGTGTCGGAGCTCCTGGATCCAGAGGCTGATGCCGCTGAGCTGCTGCCCCAAAGCAAGGCCTTCTCGGCAGCCGCGGCGACGGATGCTCACCCCCGCCAGCAGGGCCTGGAGGGACGACTGCAGAGACACACACACGTGCCGACCCCACAGCCAACCCTGCTCAAACAACAGTTCGGCATCTTCACACACACACTCCACTGATGACCTGGGGAAGAGGAGGAGAAGAGTACAACACCAACATGTTACATTTACATTTATCCAAAGTTAGCATTCAGCATTTATCCACAGTTAACTTTTAGCTTTTATCCAAAGTTAGCATTCAGCATTTATCCACAGTTAGCTTTTAGCTTTTATCCAAAGTTAGCATTCAGCATTTATCCACAGTTAGCTTTTAGCTTTTATCCAAAGTTAGCATTCAGCATTTATCCACAGTTAGCATTTAGCATTTATCCACAGTTAGCTTTTAGCTTTTATCCAAAGTTAGCATTTAGCATTTATCCACAGTTAGCATTTATCCAAAGTTAGCATTTAGCTTTTATCCACAGTTAGCATTTATCCAAAGTTAGCATTTAGCTTTTATCCACAGTTAGCAATTAGTATTTATCCAAAGTTAGCATTTAGCTTTTATCCAAAGCGACTTCCAAAAGAGGATAACATTCAAGCTACAACACAATGAAAGAAACTAACAAAGAGTGCATATTGCTAACATAAAAACTGCACTATTTGAAGTTGAAAGTGCAATAGTGTAATAAAGTGCAGTATAAAAGAGATATTAAGTATGAGGTTAAGTGCATTCTCAAAATTAAAGCCAGGAGATATTCTTGGAAGAGCTGGGTCTTCAAGAGTTTCTTGAAGGTGGAGAGGATATCTGTTGATCTGTTAGCACTTGGAAGGTCATTCCACCAGCATGGAACAACATATAGCACTCAAAGCACTTTACATTGAAGGGGAAGCTCAATAACCACCACCAGTGTGGAGCACCTAATTCACTCAAACCCTGGAACCTCAGTCACTAACAGAGATGCACAGATGGTGGTTAGAGGTTAGGGTTAGGGTTAGTGGCAGTTGGAACAATCAAATCAACAAAATACACAATATATATACAATACAATATATATATATATATACATATATATATAATTTATCATATATTTCATTTGGCCAAGTCGCCTCTATGCTTGCGCCTTTGTTTATTGTCAAAGATGGCAACAAAGGTGTCTAGTTCCAGCGACTTCCTTGGTAAACCTGACTATAAACCTGCAAGCTACGAGCCCAGCTGTCAGTCTTGGAAGAGGACTGAACGTACCACTACCACTCGGGAAACAGGCATTCAATTAAATTCAATTCAGTTTAATTTCTACAGACCCTTTTACATTAGTATTGTCTTGTGGCGCTTCACAGAAGGAGCACCCAAGAGCAACAGGGCCAAGGAAAAACTCCCTTATGTTCAGTTAGTCTAGGAAGAAACCTTGGGCAGATCCACGACTCAAGGGGGCTAACCCAAGAGCAACAGGGGCAAGGAAAACCTCCCTTATGTTTAGTTAGTCTAGGAAGAAACCTTGGGCAGATCCACGACTCAAGGGGGCTAACCCAAGAGCAACAGGGGCAAGGAAAACCTCCCTTATGTTTAGTTAGTCTAGGAAGAAACCTTGGGTAGATCCACGACTCAAGGGGCTAACCCAACTGCCAGGGGTCATGCAGGAAAATTACAATCAGTAGCAACCATGATAGACTACAAGTCGGCTATGGTTTTAGCTAAGGTTTAAATGAAGGTAAATTAAGGTTTTAAATGAGCATTTAAAAGAGAGACAGGTTTTAGAGTGATATGTGGCCACACTTTCTAGCTCAAAAACACCCAGAGCGAAGAAAGAAGAAAAACATAATATGTTCCTAAAGTGCTGCTTTGCATCCAGAGTAAGTGATCCAATTACAATCGGAGATGATTAGGAGGCCAGAATGAACGAGCCAATGACAACGCCTCCTACTGGTCACCCACCAAACCCAACATCCGTCTGCTACTCAGCTTTCCTCATCCAACTACTGACCACACCCAAGGGTGCTTAGCTACAAAACTCCAGCTGAGGTGTTATACCACTATACCAGTTGCTGGACACACACACACACACACACAAACACACACACACTCAAACACACACACACACACTCAAACACTCAAACACACACACACACACACACACACACACACACACATACACACACACACACACACACACACACACCTCCTGAGCAGCAGTTGTGTGTTGAGCTGCTCCAGTCTGCGCTGTTCTCTCTGTCCATCAGGAAGCTCCGCCCCCTCCAGCTTCTCCTCCATCTGCTGCAGCCACACAGTCAGACGCTTCACACACACCTCAAACCTGCAGCACACACACACACACACACACACACACACACACAGGTACAACACACACACACACAGACAGACTCACACACACACACACACACACACGTCCACACGTACACACACAGGTACAACACACACACACACAGACAGACTCACACACACACACACACACACACACAGACAACAGACGTTCAAACACACACAGACAGAAACAACAGACACACATACACACACAGGTACAACACACACACACACACACACAGAGGTACAACACACACACACACACACACAGGTACAACACACACACACACACACACACACAGACAACAGACGCTCAAACACACACAGACAGAAACAACAGACACAAACACACACAAGTACAACACACACACACACACACACACAAGTACAACACACACACACACACACACAAGTACAACATACACACACACACACACACACACACACACAGATAAAAACTCAACATCCAATGCACCATGCTTTTATTTCTTATATATATATTTTTTGTTTGTTTTTTAAGGGTGAGTGTAAATCTCCTTGCAGTTCCTAACCTGTGCGCTAGGGCGGCGCTGTTCTCTAGTCTCTGCAGGCTCTGCTGGTTCTCCTCTAGAAAAACAGCCCAGGCTCTTTGACAGGACAGCAGCTGCTCCTGCACCTCCCCCCCACCAGACGGGGGCAAATGTGGCGTCAGCCTTCCTCCCTCCTCACATAGCTCCCTCACACGCTCCTCTCCCTCCGCTGTGCACTCTAGCGCCTCCTGGAGGTCAGGGCAGGAACAGTAGGAGGTGAGTCTCTCTCTCACACACACAGACAGGCCCACATATTTACACACACACACACACACACACACACACACACACACACACACACACACACAAGATACCTTGTACATACCTTTAGCTCTTGTACCCTAGTAACCATGAGGACACTGGCCTCCGATTGGTCACAGCAGTTTTTAATCCTGTCCTCTGATTGGTCAGAGAGGCGTTTAATGCTGCTCTTCTGCTCGGCGAGCCAGCGATGGAAGTCCTGTGTGATCTCTGCAGGGGGGAGAGAGAGAAGCGTTGTCTGGGGCGGTCTGTCGCTGTTGCTATGGTGATGACTGTCAACAAATCTCCGTGGAAAATCTGTTGCCATGACGACTGAGTGGGTGATAAGATTCTGAGTGTGAGACTCCTGTACTGCCGATCCTATGTGCTGATCCTATGTGCTGATCTTTCTGATCCTATGTGCTGATCCTATGTGCCGATCTTTCTGATCCTTTGTGCTGATTCTATGTCCTGACTGTACTGATCTTGTGGGATGATCCTATGTGCTAATTGGGCTGATCCTATGTTCAGATCCTGGATGCTACGTGCTGATCCTATGTGCTAATTGGGCTGATCCTATGTTCAGATCCTGGATGCTACGTGCTGATCCTATGTGCTAATTGGGCTGATCCTATGTTCAGATCCTGGATGCTACGTGCTGATCCTATGTGCTAATTGGGCTGATCCTATGTTCAGATCCTGGATGCTACGTGCTGATCCTATGTGCTAATTGGGCTGATCCTATGTTCAGATCCTGGATGCTACGTGCTGATCCTATGTGCTAATTGGGCTGATCCTATGTTCAGATCCTGGATGCTACGTGCTGATCCTATGTGCTAATTGGGCTGATCCTATGTTCAGATCCTGGATGCTACGTGCTGATCCTATGTGCTAATTGGGCTGATCCTATGTTCAGATCCTGGATGCTACGTGCTGATCCTATGTGCTAATTGTGCTGCTATGTGCTGACTGTGCTAGGGTTAGGGTCAGGGTCAGGGTTAGGGTCAGGGTTAGGGTCAGGGTTAATGCTGGCCCCATCTCCCACCCACCAGTGATATGTTGCCATAGCGCCTCCTGCAGATCGCTGGCGGCACGTGAGCAGCGCAGGTGGACCATGTCCCTCCGTCTGACCAGTTCGCTCAGCTCCTCGCTGAGATGTCCCAGCTCCTGGGAGGGGTGAGAGCTACTGAGCACACTCAGTTTGGCCTGTGCCTCCTCCAGAGCCAGCTGCTGCTGACTGAGGTTTCCTTTCACTTCCTGTGGGTGGAGTAGAAATTAAATTCAGATTCCAAAGCTAAAGAGAAACACTCTGAGCTCTGTGATCGTCTTAGTGGGTCTCACCTATCTCAGCTCTGTGATCGTCTAAGCGGGTCTCACCTTGAAAGCTACTATAAACTGATCCTATATACTGATCCTGAAGAAACAGAAAACTGCTGTGCTGATGGTCTGATTTCGGCATAGTAGATTAGATTAGATTAGATTAGATTCAATTTTATTGTTATTACTCATGTATAAATACAGGTAACGAAATGCGGTTTGGCATCTAATCTAACCAAACCTTGATCCTGATGTCCTTGCTAATTACAGACCCATATCTAACCTCCCATTTGTTTCAAAAATACTTGAGAAAATAGTGTCTAAGCAAATCTGTAGCTTCTTAAATGACAATAATATCCACAAATATCCTTTGTTTAAATTCTGATAAAACTGAAGTTATGATGATTGGCCCTAAACAGCTGACCAACACTCTACCCCACCCTCCTAGAACCCTAAGATCCCAAAATGCTGGTCTCCTTGTAATCCCAAGAATATCAAAATCTACGATAGGAGGAAGAGCCTACTGTTACCGTGCACCCCTCCTGTGGAATAGCCCCCCCCCCCCACATTCGACAAGCGGACACTCTCAATACCTTTAAGTCTAGACTTAAACCTTCCTCTGTACTGTTTCCCATAGTTAGGGATGGTGCTGGCAAATCATCACTTCTCATGGGTCTTTTGGAAGGGACTGCCTCTGCTGTTGCCCCCAGTTGTGAGGCATGGGGGCCACTGACCATCCCTGCAGTGGTGCTGGGTTACCATGCATCATACCTTAGTTATGCTGCTATAGCCTAGTGCTGCCACACAACCTTCATGTGTCATGCCGTACAACTCTCTCTCTCTCTCTTTCAGCTCTCTCTCTATTTATATATGTGTGTGTGTGTATGTGTGTGTATTTATGTGTATGTGTATGTGTATGTGTATGTATGTATATGTATATGTATATATATATATATATATATATATATATATATATATATATATGTATATTTGTGTGTGTGTGTGTATTTGTATATATGTATATTTATGTGCATATAGGTATGATGCCTACTGCTTTCTGCTTTTTGCTTCTGATGTGCGAGCCTGGCCTAATTCACTATTTTCCTCTGTCAACAATTATCTTTGCTGAGTGTCATCCCTGCCTCATTCCAGGGACTCCTCTCACACTCCCCTCCTGAGTGGACTACAACCATCACTACGGGAGGCACATGTCACGACCGACTCCCCATCACAGAGGCCCTTCCTGGACACCAATGCTGGGCCCGACTCCCTTTCCTGAGGCTTTGTGATTGACCCCCCCTCACAATGGCGCTGTCAAATGGACCCTTACTGTTACCCCCATGACCCATCTCATTCCTTTGAGTTTGTCACTATGCCTGGCCGCTGCTACATTGTCCAGCCATAATTCCTGATAACCACCTATAGACTGACTACCATGTATTGTAAAAGTGGGATAATACTCTATTATGAACTATTATGAACCTTAGCTAAAATAGTCTGTCATGATTACTACTGATTGTAATTTTTCTGCATGACCCCTGGCAGTTGGGTTAGCCCCTTGAGTCGTGGATCTGCCCAAGGTTTCTTCCTAGATTAACTGAACATAAGGGAGTTTTTCCTGCCCCTGTTGCTCTTGGGTGCTCCTTCTGTGAAGTGCCATGAGACAATACTATTATAAAAGGCGCTGTATAAATAAAACTGAATTGAATTAATCAGAAGTGCAAAGAGCAGCAAGTGGAGTATATACAGTATATGTAATATGTACAGTTAAATAGCAAATTATATTCAGATAAGAGTAGTAATAATAAATAGGCAGAATAATAATTAGGCAGAAGAGCAATATACATGTAAGGTGAAGAGATAATGTACTGAAGAATAGATGTACAGAAGTATTTACAGATGTGCAATATACAGATGTGCAGATGTGTTAAGTATATACAGATATACAGATGTGCAGATGTGTTAAGTATATACAGATGTGCAGATGTGTTAAGTATATACAGATATACAGATGTGCATTAGAGTAATAGTAGAGCAGTAGATTTTCACCTTTCCTACCCTCTGACAGCAAAGCTCCAATCTGTGATAAACTGGTGTGTGTTTAGCAGTGTGATATCTAGTGAATAGTGAACCTTAAGTCTGCTGATGTTTTCAGGGTTTGATGTCTGGAGCAATTTTGAAAGCATGTCATCAATGTTCTGAAGAAGCAGTGCATTCTGGAAGATGAAGTCCTCCAGCTGCTGCTTCTGGAGTTGTAGTCCTTCAGGGAGCTGTTGATGTGTGTATAAACTCCACTTGCATGAGCAAGTTTCTTCCTCAGGTGATCCTCCATCAGCTGTGCAGAGATGAAGACAACACGACATGTTAGTGATATCCCTAACCCTAACCCTAACCCTAACCCCTAACCCCTAACCCTAACCCATGCTCCATGACTGAGAGACAATCCACAACTGACATTACGCAACAGTTTGTCCAAAACTGCTGTCATGCAGACCAAAAAGCAACTAACAGGCAGAGTGCTGCTGCTCGGACCGTCACGGCAGTTGCACGTGTGCTTGTCAAGGGAGCTCAGACCACACTCACTCTGGTGGGTCTCACCTATCCTAAGTGGGTCTCACCTATCTCTGTGATCGTCTAAGTGTGTCTCACCTATCTCAGCTCTGTGATCGTCTCACCTATCTAAGCGGGTCTCACCTATCTCTGTGAGCTCGTAAGCGGGTCTCATCTATCTAGCGGGTCTCTGTGATCGTCTAGCTCTGGGTCTCACCTATTCTAGCGGGTCTCACCTATTTCTGTGATCGTCAGCGGGTCTCACCTATCTCATCGTCTGCGGGTCTCACTAGCGGGTCTCAGCTCTGTGATCGTCTAAGTGGGTCTCACCTATCTCAGCTCTGTGATCGTCTTAGCGGGTCTTGCCTATCTCAGCTCTGTGATCGTCTAAGTGGGTCTCACCTCTCTCAGCTCTGTTATCGTCTAAGTGGGTCTCACCTACCTCAGCTCTGTGATCGTCTTAGTGGGTCTCACCTATCTCAGCTCTGTGATCGTCTTAGCGGGTCTTGCCTATCTCAGCTCTCTCACCTATTTCAGTGATCGTCTAAGTGGGTCTCACCTATCTCAGCTCTGTGATCGTCTAAGTGGGTCTCGCCTATCTCAGCTCTGTGATCGTCTAAGTGGGTCTCGCCTATCTCAGCTCTGTGATTGTCTAAGTGGGTCTCACCTATCTCAGCTCTGTGATCGTCTTAGTGGGTCTCACCTATCTCAGCTCTGTGATCGTCTTAGAGGGTCTCATATCTCAGTGTGATCGTCTTGCGGGTCTTGCCTATCTCAGCTCTGTGATCGTCTAAGTGGGTCTCACCTATCTCAGCTCTGTGATCGTCTAAGTGGGTCTAGCCTATCTCAGCTCTGTGATCGTTTAAGTGGGTCTCACCTATCTCAGCTCTCTGATTGTCTAAGTGGGTCTCACCTATCTCAGCTCTGTGATCGTCTTAGTGGGTCTCACCTATCTCAGCTCTGTGATCGTTTAAGTGGGTCTTGCCTATCTCAGCTCTGTGATCGTCTAAGTGGGTCTCACCTATCTCAGCTCTGTGATCGTCTAAGTGGGTCTAGCCTATCTCAGCTCTGTGATCGTCTAAGTGGGTCTCTCCTATCTCAGCTCTGTGATTGTCTAAGTGGGTCTCACCTATCTCAGCTCTGTGATCGTCTTAGTGGGTCTCACCTATCTAAGCTCTGTGATTGTCATAGAGGGTCTCTCATATCTCAGCTCTGTGATCGTCTAAGTGGGTCTCACCTATCTCAGCTCTGTGATCGTCTAAGTTGGTCTCGCCTATCTCAGCTCTGTGATCGTCTAAGTGGGTCTCACCTATCTCAGCTCTCTGATTGTCTAAGTGGGTCTCACCTATCTCAGCTCTGTGATCGTCTTAGTGGGTCTCACCTATCTCAGCTCTGTGATCGTCTTAGCGGGTCTTGCCTATCTCAGCTCTGTGATCGTCTAAGTGGGTCTCACCTATCTCAGCTCTGTGATCGTCTTAGCGGGTCTCACCTATCTCAGCTCTGTGATCGTCTTAGTGGGTCTCACCTATCTCAGCTCTGTGATCGTCTAAGTGGGTCTCGCCTATCTCAGCTCTGTGATCGTCTAAGTGGGTCTCACCTATGGATGCTATTATATGCTGAGAGACAAACACTGACAGCAAAGAAGCGTCTGGGACAGAACGACACACACAGCAAAGAAGCGCGGGGACAGAACGACACACATTCACCTGCAGTTCACTGGGTGTTTGCTGGTCAGCTCTTCAGATGGAGAGGTCGGCCATTTTCTCCTGGAGAGA
>JAIFZK010000162.1:22500-32500 GCA_027481765.1 Tenualosa thibaudeaui | reverse complement strand
AGTACAGGTTAAACATACACACACAAACATACACACAGAGGCACTGGGGACACAACATGCAGTCTCCCGGTGATCCCTTGCTTGTGCATATGCTTAAACTACTAGTTTATATGTTTATCGAATTTTATCCGCACACAAAATGCAAAGATACAAATATTAGATTTATGTATTTAGCAGACGCTTTTATCCCAAGCAACTTACATTTTTTGTCAACTATCAATTGTCCAGTCTCCCCTAGAGCAAGTTAGGGTTAAGTGCCTTGGTCAAGGGTTTAGGGTTAAGTGCCTTGCTCAGGCCCACCGTCCATCCATATTAATGGATGCAACCAAATATTTTACGGAAGTATGGTACAACGGGCGCCATTTTGGTAAGCTAAATATCGTCACAGAGGCTTTCTACTGTTGAAATCCAACATCGTCTATCCTGAATTTTTGATAGAATTTATTCTTGGAAAGCAAATTCTTTTTTAATTACAAGAACCCAGTCAGACTATAGGAGAACACGTCTAGACCACTTCAATTCACAATTTGCTCAACAGTTTCACATGATTATTCCGAGGGTAAATGAGATCATATCTACCAGACTTTATTATAGGAGGACTGAATGTCACGGTGTCTCTCCGAATCTTTGGGTTCTTCGGGATTTTTTTCCGTCTAGGCTTCGCGGTTTCACTTACCTCATTATTAGTTTCACCCCACCAGTCTGCTCCCCGCTCCGGTCGCGTCACTTTAGTAATTACCCTCACCTGCCTCCCTCATTTCCCGATCACCGTGATTTGCCGTCTCTCATTCACTTCCTTGTTTTGTTCCGTCACTAGTCCATTCTCCTCTTTCCCCATTATCTCCCTCACCTGCACTCCCCAATTATCTCTGCATTACACTCGCTCTGTTGGTTACGTTCGACTATTTATACACGCCCCTTTCATTCACTCTTTGTCAGTCCGTCTGCGAACCACACGTCTGGCAAGCGTATAGACTCTGGCTCCGATTATCTGCACCTCTACTGAGATTTCGTTTCTCGCTTTCCCCGCTTTCTGTTACCTGCTTGTCGTGAGTTTTGGTCTCCCTGCTCGTCTGTCTCCTGTGTTTCTGCCAGCCTGTTTGTATCTTCCCCTGCCTTCTCCTGCTCCCCTCATCCCTACGGCTGCTTCCTGGATCACGACTCCTGCCTGTCCCCCGACTCTGCTCTGCCGCTTCCTGGTCACCGACTCCTGCCTGCCCCCCGACCCTGCTCTGCTCTGCTGCCCCCTGGTCTCGACTCCTGCCTGCCCCCCGACCCTGCTCTGCTCTGCTGCCCCCTGGTCTCGACTCCTGCCTGTCCCTCGACTCTGCTCAGCTCTGCCCTTTCCGAACGGCGCGTCAACCTACCCTGCGCGTCTCAGCTGCAGCCGCCTGGTCGCATCGAGGCGCTCCGGTGCCTCAGTCCACCTCCTGGGACTTTTCCCCCTTTTCCCTAATCCTCAATAAACTGTGTCTGAGAACGTACGCTATTGGGTCTGCCTTCTGTCTGTCCGGTTTTCTGACACTGAAGCAGAGTGAGAATTATTATCTAATTATGTGCTGACTTTATTTTATTATAACCGCTGTTAACAAATATTGGTTAAAAACAAATGAAATTTGAGTAATAAATCATTATTGTCGCTCTGCAAAGCAAACGAAGTGTGATGTGAGCGCCCACAAGATGTTGCTACAAACCACAACCTAGCTAGCCAGCTGCATTTCTCATTTCTCATTCTCTATTTTACACACACATTATTTTACACACTGTTATTTTACACACTGGAGGAGGGGACAGAATAAGCTGGCTTACTCACTAGCGTCCTTGCCAACTAAAGAGGTTGAAGGTCAAAAGTGAAAGAGACAAAAAGCCGAATGTGGACAACTAGTTGCCCGTTCACACGTCAGTTAACAACGGAAAGTTAAGTAAAGCTATGCTATATTTCTTGGGACCCGTCTGCTGCCATGTTAACCCAAGGGCCATGCTAACCCTAACCCTAACCCTTAACCCTAGTTTCTTCCTAGACTAACTGAACATCAGGGAGTTTTTCCTTGCCCCTGTTGCTCTTGGGTTTCTTCCCAAGGTTTCTTCCTAGACTAACTAAACATAAAGGATTTTTTCCTTGGCCCCTGTTGCTCTTGGGAGCTCTCCAAGAATTCAATTGAATTGACACTAGATTTTAAAAATAAGAAAACTTATGTTATGTTATGATTTACTCAAGAATCTTACCATGGATTTTTAAAACAAGCAATGTTTTCTTAAATCAAGACTTTCATTTCTCAGTTTTTATTTTTCCTTGTTTGTAAGTGCAATTTCTTGCCGTGGTGGCAGATAATAACTTAAAGATTAAAATAAGTGAAAGAGAGTAAATTTTTTGAAAAGGCATTTTTTTGCACTGTGCCCCACGTGCATACACACACACACACACACACAGAGATAGGTGGGTAGTCAAGATCTCTCAGAGATAATAACTGCCACACACACACACACAGACAGGCGAGTAGTCAGACCTCTCAGCGATAATCCCCGCTAGACGCTCCCAGGCTGTGTGGATGAGGCCCACATCCCTCTGAGCCTCCCCAGCCTGCATCGCTCCTCTCTGGGCCAGCTGGGATGCTCTCTCCCCTAGCCACTGCAGGGGCTGGAGCAAGGCCTGGAGCTCGTCCTCCAGCTCTTTGAAAAGGCACAGCCTGAGAGAGACATTAACACACAAACACACACATTTTATCACCTTAAAAGAGGTGCTGATATCTCCTCTATCCTCCACTAGACACCCCTGGGTGTCAGCCCCTCCCCTATCCTCCACTAGACACCCCTGGGTGTCAGCCCCTCCCCTATCCTCCACTAGACACCCCTGGGTGTCAGCCCCGCCCCAATCCTCCACTAGACACCCCTGGGTGTCAGCCCCTCCCCTATCCTCCACTAGACACCCCTGGGTGTCAGCCCCTGGGCTCTCAGCGAAGGCAGTCGCATTCTTCGTCTCTCCCTTCCCTCCCCTTATCTTGCCTGCTTTGCTTCTTTCCGTCATGAGAGACTCTTCACCTGAAAACTGAAAACTATGGATTTGATCAACTGGTCTCTAAATTGACACCATCTTCTCCAGGAGAAGCTTGAGTTCGGGAGAACCTGATTGCCCTGCCGGAACATTTGCAGCTAGCTACACGATGGACGGTTGGGAGAGGTGGAGGGTCGTGTGTCTGGCAGCTCTTTCTGTGGAGGACATTGAAGACATCTACCTATTTGGAACCATGATTACAGGCTTTTTGGCCGATTGGATTGGGCATTGGCCTGGGTTATAGAGAAATGAAAAAGACGGCAACAGCTGTCAAAAGCCCCACTCGGCTGCCCGTCATGGTTGAGGCAGTGGGTAGGGCTGCGGGAACTGTAGGCTCTCAGACTGTGGCCATAGACCACAAAACGATGGATAACATCATGGAGATACTCACTGTCTCACAAAAGGATTTGGCTAAAATCGGAGCCCAGTTTGGACATAGAGAGGTTTGAAAATGGTAAGCCTCTCGCCCTAAAATCCTAACATTCCAATTCTATCTGTTTCGGCCTCCCTAATCAGCGAAGGCCTTATTACTGTGTCACCCTGCGGACTGAGGCTTACAGATTGGAGGCCATAAGAGGCGACTCTCTGGCCGTTACACACACAAACATGTACACTTCTACTGACACGCAATTCACCACCCCCACCCACCACCCCACGCCTTTGCCGCTTCATACCCTTTTATGTCTTATCCCCTACTCTGATGCAGGTCTTGTATTCTATATGTGCTTGTGTGCTGAGGTGTTTGTTTTTGCCCCCCCCTACACTGTGCTCCCCATTGGAGCATAGTCTAGTGATGCCTTTTTCTCTCCTCCTCTCTCCTCATGTTATGCTGTATTGTGCCTTTCATCCCCCCCTAATTTGGAACATGGGCGGCGCAGGCATCCGGCAGCGGCCCCTTTCTCTCCCACCACAGGGGAGTGAAAAATGCAGTTTCGATTCCTTTGTATGTCTTGTACATGTGAAGAAATTGACAATAAAATTTATACCATACCATACCAAAGTGTCCTTGAGCAAGATACTGAACCCCAAATTGCACCCCAAGTGTGTGAATGGGTGAATGTCCACTGTAAAGCACTTTGAGTCCTCATAGAAGTAGAAAAGCGTTATATAAATGCAGTTCATTTACCATGCTTCTTGTGTAGCGCTGCAGTGGTCTCACCTGTTGTGTAGCGATGTGACGCTGATCTCCTGGAGGTGTCTTTCTGCTCGCTCCTCCAGATGGGTAAGAGCCTGCCTCACATGCTCCTTGTGGTGCCTCAAGGTGTCCCACAGGAGGCCCAGCACCTCCATCTCGCTCTTCTGCCACCCTACATGCTCCCACAGGCCCCGCAGCTCCAGTCTGAGGGTGTTGGCCATGACCCTGCAGGTCTGTACTGCTGCTGCTGTTGGCGCCCCCTGCAGGTGCAGCTGAGCCTCATTTAGCTCATCATCCAGCACCTCTGACTGCCTCTCCAGCAGTGCCACCTGCTGGTCAGCCTCTGCTAGACGTCCCTGTAGTGCCTGGGCCTCAGCACCTCCTCTATCCTCCACCAGACTCCCCTGGGCCTCTGCACCTCCTCTATCCTCCACTAGACTCCCCTGGGCCTCTGCACCTCCTCTATCCTCCACTAGACTCCCCTGGGCCTCAGCACCTCCTCTATCTTCCACTAGACACCCCTGGGCCTCTGCACCTCCTCTATCCTCCACTAGACTCCCCTGGGCCTCTGCACCTCCTCTATCCTCCACTAGACTCCCCTGGGCCTCAGCACCTCCTCTATCCTCCACTAGACTCCCCTGGGCCTCTGCACCTCCTCTATCCTCCACTAGACACCCCTGGGCCTCTGCACCTCCTCTATCTTCCACTAGACTCCCCTGGGCCTCCGCAACTCCTCTATCCTCCACTGGCTGATGGCTGCTCTGCTTCAAGTCTCTGATGAGTGTGTGCAGAGTGTCACACTTCTCCAGGAAAGCCTGCAGGTTCCCGAGAGTTTGAAGACGGAGCAGCAGCAGACGCTCGGCCTCAGTGAGGGGCTGCAGTCTTGAGGATATCCGACCCCTGACCCGCTGCAGGTCAGTGGGGTCACACACAGAGCAAAGGTCATCTGCTCTCAGGCTCAGCTCCTCTCCAGCTGTGACCTGCTTCTGCAGACAGGCCATTCTGGCCTAACATGAACAGCACAAATTAGAGAATTTATAAACAAGCAGACAACATACATTGAGTTTACAAACGACCAGGACACAACAGTTTGTGAACCATCAGAGGAGTCTCAGTAAATTTCTTTTCATGCAGTTTGTGGGTTTAGCGGGATGAAGTCTGCAGAGTGGGTTAAACGTGGTGGTCAACGTCTTAGTTAAATGTGATTGGTAGTTAGAGTTCTAGTTACATGTGATTGGCAGTTAGCACTCTAGGTAACTGTGATGTGATGACAGTTAATTGTGTGTTTACCTGCATGTTATTTGTGGCAGACTGAAGATCTCTGATGTCGACCTGAGATGAGGACAAGGTGTCCAACAGGTAGGTCTCACTCCAGGTGCTCAGGGTGGACAGGTCGTCCTCAAAATGTTCGAGCACCACGAGACGCTCTCTCACTCTGTCTAGTCTGTAGACACATTAGTGAACAGTACAGCAAGATGCTTTTTCAGCCTAACACTGCCCTCTACTGCCCCAGTCTCACACTGCCTCTACTGCCTCCTACTACCCTCTACTGCCCCAGTCTCACACTTCTTCTACTGCCCTAGTCTCACACTGCCTCTACTGCCCCCTACTGCCCTCTACTGCCCCAGTCTCACACTGCCTCTACTGCCCTCTACTGCCCCAGTCTCACACTGCCTCTACTGCCCCTACTAACCTCTACTGCCCCAGTCTCACACTTCTTCTACTGCCCTAGTCTCACACTGCCTCTACTGCCCCCTACTGCCCTCTACTGCCCCAGTCTCACACTGCCTCTACTGCCCTCTACTGCCCCAGTCTCACACTTCTTCTACTGCCCCAGTCTCACACTGCCTCTACTGCCCCCTACTGCCCTCTACTGCCCCAGTCTCACACTGCCTCTACTGCCCTCTACTGCCCCAGTCTCACACTTCTTCTACTGCCCCAGTCTCACACTGCCTCTACTGCCCTCTACTGCCCCAGTCTCACACTTCTTCTACTGCCCACTACTGCCCCAGTCTCACACTTCATCTACTAGCCCAGTCTCACACAGCCTCTCCTGCCGCCAACTGCCCCAGTCTCACTCTGCTTCTACTGCCCCATTCTCCCACTGCCCTACTGCCCCAGTCTCAGACTGCCTCTACTACCCTCTACTGCCCCAGTCTCACACTGCCCTCTACTGCCCCAGTCTCACACTGCCCCTACTGCCCCAGTCTCAGACTGCCCCTACTGCCCCAGTCTCAGACTGCCTCTACTACCCTCTACTGCCCCAGTCTCACACTGCCCCTACTACCCTCTACTGCTCAAGTCTCACACTACCTCTAATACCCCCTACTGCCCCAGTCTTACACTGCCTCTACTGCCCTCTACTGCCCCAGTCTCACACTGCCCCTACTGCCCCAGTCTCAGACTGCCCCTACTACCCTCTACTGCCCCAGTCTCACACTACCTCTAATACCCCCTACTGCCCCAGTCTCACACTGCCTCTACTGCCCTCTACTGCCCCAGTCTCACACTGCCCCTACTACCCTCTACTGCCCCAGTCTCACACTTCTTCTACTGCCCCAGTCTTACACTGCCTCTACTGCCCTCTACTGCCCCAGTCTCACACTGCTTCTACTGCCCCAGTCTCACACTGCTTCTACTGCCCCAGTCTCACACTGCCCCTACTGTCCCAGTCTCATACTGCCTCTACTGCCCTCTACTGCCCCAGTCTCACACTGCTTCTACTGCCCCAGTCTCACACTGCCCCTACTGCCCCAGTCTCATACTGCCTCTACTGCCATCTACTGCCCCAGTCTCAGAATGCCTCTACTGCCCCAGTCTCATACTGCCTCTACTGCCCTCTACTGCCCCAGTCTCACACTGCCCCTACTGCCCCAGTCTCAGACTGCCTCTACTACCCTCTACTGCCCCAGTCTCACACTGCCCCTACTGCCCCAGTCTCAGACTGCCTCTACTACCCTCTACTGCCCCAGTCTCACACTGCCTCTACTGCCCCAGTCTCAGACTGCCTCTACTGCCCCAGTCTCAGACTGCCTCTACTACCCTCTACTGCCCCAGTCTCACACTGCCTCTACTGCCCCAGTCTCAGACTGCCTCTACTGCCCCAGTCTCAGACTGCCTCTACTACCCTCTACTGCCCCAGTCTCACACTGCCTCTACTGCCCCAGTCTCACACTGCCTCTACTACCCTCTACTGCCCCAGTCTCACACTGCCTCTACTGCCCCAGTCTCACACTGCCTCTACTGCCCTCTACTGCCCCAGTCTCACACTGCCCCTACTGCCCCAGTCTCAGACTGCCTCTACTACCCTCTACTGCCCCAGTCTCACACTGCCCCTACTACCCTCTACTGCCCCAGTCTCACACTGCCCCTACTGCCCC
This sequence comes from Tenualosa thibaudeaui, assembly GCA_027481765.1. NCBI lineage: Eukaryota > Metazoa > Chordata > Actinopteri > Clupeiformes > Clupeidae > Tenualosa > Tenualosa thibaudeaui. The sequence continues at coordinate 24,933 of JAIFZK010000162.1, read as the reverse complement.
AGTCTCAGACTGCCTCTATACCCTCTACTGCCCCAGTCTCACACTGCCCCTACTACCCTCCCTCTCTACTGCCCCAGTCTCATTCTACTGCCCCAGTCTCACACTGCCCTACTGCCCTCTACTGCCCCAGTCTCACACTGCCCATACTGCCCTCTACTGCCCCAGTCTCACACTGTGTCTTACTGCCTCTAGTGCCTCAATTGCCTCTACTGCCCCCTGCTGCCTTCTACTGTCTCAGTTGTGTCACAGACACACACACAGGTAAACACAGAGTGCACTCACCTGTCCTGTAGAGCTCTGCTTAAATCTGCTTGTTGTTCCGAGGGCCCATGCTGTTCCTGTGGGACTCTCTCCTCTCCCCCTTCTGATGCTCCAAGGGACCGCAGGGACGCTGGGTGCAGTGAGGGATTATGGGAAGGGTCCTGGGACTGCAGGTCTGCGAAAGAGTTGATCTTAGCAGAGCGGTAGCACCTTCATACCGTCCTGTGTGGTCTCCCTGCGTCTGCAGTCATGTTTGAAGTTGAGGATTAGGGCAACCAAATTTTTTGGTTTTTTGCACTGGCAGTACCTATTTTCAATATAAACTCTGTGAGCGTCACTGTTCAGAGGAGGTGGTGAGTATTATGGATTTAGAGGAGGTGAGTATTATGGATTTAGAGGAGGTGAGTATTATGGATTTAGAGGAGGTGAGAATTATGGATTTAGAGGAGGTGAGTATTATGGATTTAGAGGAGGTGAGAATTATGGATTTAGAGGAGGTGAGTATTATGGATTTAGAGGTGGTGAGTATTATGGATTTAGAGGAGGTGAGTATTATGGATTTAGAGGTGGTGAGTATTATGGATTTAGAGGAGGTGAGTATTATGGATTTAGAGGAGGTGGTGAGTATTATGGATTTAGAGGAGGTGGTGAGTATTATGGATTTAGAGGAGGTGAGAATTATGGATTTAGAGGAGGTGAGTATTATGGATTTAGAGGTGGTGAGTATTATGGATTTAGAGGTGGTGAGTATTATGGATTTAGAGGAGGTGGTGAGTATTATGGATTTAGAGGAGGTGGTGAGCATCATGGATTTAGAGGAGGTGGTGAGTATTATGGATTTAGAGGAGGTGGTGAGTATTATGGATTTAGAGGAGGTGGTGAGTATTATGGATTTAGAGGAGGTGGTGAGTATTATGGATTTAGAGGAGGTGGTGAGTATTATGGATTTAGAGGAGGTGGTGAGTATTATGGATTTAGAGGAGGTGGTGAGTATTATGGATTTAGAGGAGGTGGTGAGTATTATGGATTTAGAGGAGGTGGTGAGTATTATGGATTTAGAGGAGGTGAGGTGGTGAGTATTATGGATTCAGAGGAGGTGAGGAGGTGAGTATTATGGGGTTTGGTGTAGGAGAGGAGTATTATGAGGTTTAGAGGAGGAGGTGAGTATTATGGGTTGGTTAGGTGGTGAGCACTGAGGTTTGGAGAAGGAGAGGGGTATTATGGGATGTGGAGGTTACCTGTAGTGTCTGCAGGTCTCTGCGCAGTTTCTCTCTATCTGTGGTGCTGTTTGGAGACGCTGAGCTGCAGGCTGATAAGACTCCCTGAGTCCAGCAGAGCAGAACTGCACAGGAGGGGGGCGGACCCTCGCGCCTGTCAGAGGAGGGGGGCGGACCCTCGCGCCTGTCAGAGGAGGGGGGCGGACCCTCGCTCCTGTCAGAGGAGAGGGGGGGCGTTGTTAGCGATCTCTATCCCACGGATGTGTCTGAAGCAAGTGTGTGTGTCTAAGACAGGTGTGTGTGTGTGTCTATAGCATGCGTGTGTGTCTAACCGTGAGTGTGTGTGTGTGTGTGTGTGTGTGTGTGTGTGTGACTATTACTGCTGTGTATGTGTCTAATGCAGGTGTGTGTTTGTGTCTTACGCAAGTGTGTGTATGTATGTCTTACGCAGGTGTGTGTGTGTGTCTAAAGCAGGTGTGTGTGTCTTATGCAGATGTGTGTGTTGGCACTCTCTAAGCTCACAAAATTCATTTTATCTACAAATGTGTTAAACTGGTTTGAATCATATTTATCTGACCGCTTTCAATGTATTTAGATTAAAGACAATACACCACCACTAAGAGTCTGTGCTATAGGTCTACCACAAGGCTCCATCTTAGCGCTATTGCTGTTCAGTACCGAATCTCGCGTTTTATGTACAAGATAACATAATATACATTAAATGTTGCTCCCAAATTCACAGCCATCATGCATAAAGTCTAGTTTAAAAAAAAAACACATTACAAAGCTGTCATACACTGACATACAGCTTAGCTAATTTTAGATTCATTAGAAACGCCCTGACAGCAAACACATTAAAGACAACCCTAACCCTAACCCCTAACCCTAACCCCTAAAACCTAACCCTAAACCTAACCCTAAACCTCAATACACTTTTTTTTTTACATACTTCCAC
>JAIFZK010000162.1:0-10000 GCA_027481765.1 Tenualosa thibaudeaui | reverse complement strand
GTCTTTCTCTCTCTGGCACCAGACACAAAGGATAATATAATATATATACATATATATGCTGTATGTGTGTATGTGTGTGTATATACACACATATATGTAATATAAAAATATATAATATATATATGTATATATTACATATATATGTGTATATATGTATATATATGTATACAAACACACTCTCCCATTTCATACCTCCAGCTTGTGAATTAGCCTCTTGAGATTGTGGTGGAAAAGGGGAACAGAGGAACTCAGTGTGACCTCTGACCCCTCCAGAAACTCCCTCAGGCTCTCTAGGGATAACTGCTTCTCCTCTTCTTTCTCCACTGGAGCGTACTGCTCTCTCACACACACACACACACACACACACACATACAGGGAGACAGACAAACAGTTTAGGACACAACAAGAGTGATTGTCAGACACACCAAAGTGCGTGTACCTCTGACAACAGCTAAAAAAAACACACACACACACACACACACACACAAACTCAAGCAAGGAAACATAGAAACACGAAGTTACAAACACAACACTGAGATTAAGACTGAGTCACAAACACCTCTAATCTCTACAACACTGAGATTAAGACTGAGTCACACACAACTCTGATCTCTACAACACTGAGATTAAGACTGAGTCACAAACACCTCTAATCTCTACAACACTGAGATTAAGACTGAGTCACAAACAACTCTAATCTCTACAACATTGACATTAAGACTGAGTCACAAACACCTCTAGTCTCTACAGCACTGAGATTAAGACTGAGTCACAAACACCTCTGGTTTCTACAGCACTGAGATTAAGACTGAGTCACAAACACCTCTGCTCTCTACAACACTGAGATTAAGACTGAGTCACAAACACCTCTGATCTCTACAACACTGAGATTTAGTCACAAACACATCTGATCTCCAGGACATTGAGATTTAGTCACAAGCACCTCTGATCTCTACAACACAGGTTTAGTCACAAACACCTCTGATCTCTGGAACACTGAGATTAAGACTGAGTCACAAACAACTCTAATCTCTACAACATTGACATTAAGACTGAGTCACAAACACCTCTAGTCTCTACAGCACTGAGATTAAGACTGAGTCACAAACACCTCTGGTTTCTACAGCACTGAGATTAAGACTGAGTCACAAACACCTCTGCTCTCTACAACACTGAGATTAAGACTGAGTCACAAACACCTCTGATCTCTACAACACTGAGATTTAGTCACAAACACATCTGATCTCCAGGACATTGAGATTTAGTCACAAGTACCTCTGATCTCTACAACACAGGTTTAGTCACAAACACCTCTGATCTCTGGAACATTGAGATTAAGACTGAGTGACAAACACCTCTGATCTCTGGAACATTGAGATTAAGACTGTCACAAACACCTCTGATCTCTGGAACATTGAGATTAAGACTGAGTGACAAACACCTCTGATCTCCAGAACATTGAGATTAAGACTGTCACAAACACCTCTGATCTCTAGAACATTGAGATTGAGTAACAAACATCTCTGGGAGGTGGGAGTCCTGCTGTGCTGTTTTGCACCTTTTTGGGCCAACAGCTGGTGTGTGAGACTCAAGCACTATAGAACACAGTTCTGAGGACTTCAGCGCTCTAGAACATCTAGAGAACCTTTGTACTGTACCACACGGTTCTGGAGGCTTACGTGACAGTTCTGAAGGATTTAGCACTGTACTATACGGTTCTTTACCTGCGTGGCCCTGCGGTACACCTCCTCCCACCTCCCATTGAGGAGCAGCAGCTGGTGTGTGAACTCCTCCTGCAGGGCCTCCTCACTCGTCTCCATTAGGAAACGGCCAGCGTCATTCAGTGCAGTGTGCTGGTCACGCCAGAAAGGAAGATTCCGGTAGGACTCCTAACAGCACAATGGAGGCAGATGGAGGAGTCAGGAAGAGAGGGGGAGAAAGGGAGAGAAGGAGAGAAAGAAAGAGAGGAAAGAGAATGACAGGAAGAGAGGGAGGAGAGGGAGAAGAGGGAAGGAAAGAAAGAGGAAGAATGGAGAAAGAAAGAAGGATAAAGAAAAAAAGAGAGAGGGTAAGGAAAGCAAGAGAGAAAGAAAGAAAGAAAGAAAAAAGAAAATGTAGAGACAAATAGTCGCAAACAAAGAGAGGAAAAGAGGAAAGAGATAAAGAAAAAGAGGAGTAAAGAGAAGGCAAGAGGATTTGGGTTAGAGAGAGAGAGAGTGTGTGTGTGTGTGTGTGTATGTGTGTGTGTATGTATGTATGTGTGTGTGTATGTGTGTGTGTGCATCCCTACCTGTCTCTCTGCGGTGCGCAACCAGTTTTGTAGAGAGGTCATTATGTGTGTGTGTGTGTGTGTGTGTGTGTGTGTGTGTGTGTGTGCATCCCTACCTGTCTCTTCAGCACGCTTCGGACCCCACGCACCTCCACACACACTCTCTGCCACTGCACACACACCTCCCGCACAAACCCACGCACACACTCCTCAACTGGAATACAGAAAGAGAGAGAGAGAGAGAGAGAGACAGAGATTTAATGCATTTAATGATTAATTTATTACACTATTGTCCTTTCAACTTCAAATAGTGCAGTTTTTATGTTAGCAATATGCACTCTTTGTTAGTTTCTTTTATTGTGTCGTAGCTTGAATGTTATCCTCTTTTGTAAGTTGCTTTGGATAAATGCTAAATGCTAACTTTGGATAAATGCTAAATGCTAGTTAGCATTTTAGCAATATGCTCTCTTTGTTAGTTTCTTTTATTGTGTCGTAGCTTGAATGTTATCCTCTTTTGTAAGTTGCTTTGGACAAATGCTAAATGCTAACTTTGGATAAATGCTAAATGCTAACTTTGGATAAATGCTAACTTTGGATAAAAGCTAAATGCAAACTTTGGATAAATGCTAAATGCTAGTTAGCATTTTAGCAATATGCTCTCTTTGTTAGTTTCTTTTATTGTGTCGTAGCTTGAATGTTATCCTCTTTGTAAGTTGCTTTGGACGAATGCTAAATGCTAACTTTGGATAAATGCTAAATGCTAACTTTGGATAAATGCTAACTTTGGATAAAAGCTAACTTTGGATAAAAGCTAAATGCAAACTTTGGATAAATGCTAAATGCTAGTTAGCATTTTAGCAATATGCTCTCTTTGTTAGTTTCTTTTATTGTGTCGTAGCTTGAATGTTATCCTCTTTTGTAAGTTGCTTTGGATAAATGCTAAATGCTAACTGTGGATAAATGCTAAAAGCTAACTTTGGATAAATGCTAAATGCTAAATTTGTTAGCATTTTAGCATTGTGTCGTATATGTTATCAAGTTGCTTTGGATAAATGCTTTAACTTTGTTAGTTTTGGACTTTCATTAGATTTTAGTAGAGTAGTTTCTTTCAGTAGAGTAGAGTTACTTTATTGATCCCAAAGGAAATTAAGGTGTCCAGCAGCATAATTGTCAGGATTTCCCTGTTTCCGTCCCCCGTCTTGCCCCATCTGCTGGACATTTTTGGGGTTTACCTTTTGTCACTGTGTTTCTCGTCTCCCACCTGTTTGTGATTATCGTTATGTCTTTGTCCCTCATTGGTTCCTGCTCCCCTTCCCACAGTATTTATCCCCCATGGTTCCTGTGCTCTGTCTCTGATCGTCTTCTGAGTTCCTGTTGTAACCCGACTCAGTGAGTTTCTGAAATTAGTCCTGTCTCTTGTCCTGTCTGTCTCGCCTGCTCCCTGTCTTTTGTTGAGTTTTTGTTTTGTTAAGAGGATTTGTTTTTGTTTTTGCCTTCTGCCTCCTGTTTTCCCTGGATTTTTGTGTTTTGGACATTTTGATGCTCTCTGCATTTTTTCTGAATTACTTGTTTTTGTAAAGACTGAATAAACCAACCCTGTCTCTGATTCTGCGTTTGGGTCCAATTTTACTAGAACCCTGACACATAATACACAATGCAAAACAGGTCAAACATATTGCACACATCTGCATTCATTCAACATTCACTGAACAGGAGAGAAGAAAAAAAGTGTTGTGATAAGGTGCCTTGCGGTAATCCAGGTAGTTGGATTTCAATGACCCAGTAAGATTGTCCAATGTTGGACAATCTCCAAAAGAGTAATTTAGTGCAGTAGTTATCAGTATATTATGCAGTATATTGTTGTTCATAGTATAGTCACCACCAGGGACAGTATAAGAGCTACAGCTGTATGGCCCTGGGGACAAAGTACCTCCGCAGCCTGTCTGTCCTGCAGGAGAGGGACCGGAGTCTGTTGCTGATCAAATGGTGTGTAGGGGGTGGTGGTCATTGTCCAGTACAGAGTGTAGCCTGCTCCTCCTCTGGGCTATTGCAGTTAGAGACTCCAGCTCCATGCCCACTACAGGCCCTGCTTTCCTCACCAGTCTGTCCAGATGTCCAATGTCTCTCTTCCTAGTGCTACCACCCCACCATACCACATCATAGAAGAGCACACTGGCCATAGCAGACTGGTAGACCATCAGCAGGAGTCTGGCAGACACCGAAAGACCTCAGCCTCCCGAGGAAGGAAGTAGAACCTGCTCTGACCTTTCCTGTAGAGTGCATCTGAATTAGTAGACCAATCCAGTTTATTGTCAAGGTGGACCCCAAGTACTTGTAAGTGCAGACTGTCTCGACATTCTCCCCATCAATCGTGACAGGCACCAGCGGCGGGCAGTTCTCCTGAAGTCCTTGGTTTTGGTGGTGTTCAGCTGCAGCTGATTAGCCCGGCACCACCCAACGAAGTCCTCCACAAGGCACCTGTACATCCCTGATACACCCCACGATTGCAGTGTCGTTAGAGAACTTCTGCATGTGACAAGTCTCTGAGTTGTAGCTGAAATCGGTGGTGTACAGGGTAAACAGTACAGGGAGAGCACAGTTCTCTGCGGTGCACCTGTGCTGCTGACCACAACCTCTGATGTAAGGTCCCCAAGTCTGACAAACTGGGGCCGTTCTGTGAGGTAGTCCGTGCTCCAGGTCATCAGGCCAGGCTCCACTGCCATCCTCAGCAGTTTGTCCCTCAACAGGAGTGGCTGGATGGTATTAAAAGCACTGGAGAAATCAAAAAACATGATTCTCACAGCACTGCCTCCCTTGTCCAGGTGAGAGGGCACCCTGTGTAGAAGATACAGGATAGCATCTTCTACTCCCACATTCTCTTGGTAGGCAAACTGCAGGGGGTCCAGTGCATGGCGAACCTGGGGTTTGAGTAGATTGAGCAGCAGTACGCATTCAAAGGTCTTCATTAGGTCTGAGGTAAGGGCAATCAGTCTGTAATCATTGAGTTCTTTTGGGTTTCTTGGGGACAGGTATGTAATGTAAATGTAATGGAATGTAGCAACTGAACTTATCGCTCCATTCAAATGAATAGCCGAAGCAGCTAGCTTGATTGCTAGTCATTCACTTCAATTGAGGGAAGCAAGCTAACCAATAAACTGGTTTGAAATCTTTATCTGTCAGTCCTAACAGATCTAATGACCTGCCAAATGTGGTAAGATTGCTTCATCTTTCTTTTAACCACTAAACTTGAAGTGTTCCGCCTTGCTTGGAAAATTTGCTTAAAAGAGTACAAGACAGAACTTAACAATGCCAAATCAGCATATTATTCCTCACTTATACGCAATAAAAATTATCCAAAATTCCTCTTTAACACTATATCCCATTTTTAAAAAAGCATGAACGAGGTGTCCCATTCCATTCCAATAACTCTGATAACTCTAACTCAGCAATGACTTATTTGATTATTTTAATGACAAAATTGAATCTATTATACTTAAAATAAACAACTCCTTGTAACCTCAAATCCAGTTGGTTACAGCTAGCTCTAGTCAACCTGTAGCATACCTTGATTCATTCACACCCACCAATATATCAGAAATTACGTCTTTGATCTCTTCAGCTAAAGCCTCAACATGCTTATTGGATCCTATCCCAGCTGATCTTCTTAAGACTGCTCTCCCTCTATTGGCTGAGACATTTCTTAATGACAATATATCAATGACTAAACTTGATGCCTGTCTCCTAGACATAAAAACCTGGATGACTAATAATTTCCTATGTTTAAGTTCTATCAAAATTGAAGTTATGATGATTGGCCCTAAACAGCTGACCAACATGTTACCATTTCACCAAAACTTACTCAGTGGCCTAGGGTTAGGGTTAGGGTTAGGGTCACTGTCATGTAATGCAAAAGTTAAAGACCTGATTTTAAAATACTCCTCCTAACCTACAAAGCCCTCAAGGGCGCACCAAAATATTGACGGACACAGACGGATGGAGGCAGGAATAAATGAACAAAGGGATATTTATTTGAAAAATTCAGAGAACAAACAAAGCCACATCCACTTCTCAAGTGGAGGGAACTGAAAATGATCAACTGTTAAGGTTAACAGAAAACTAGAAAGTACTCGTAGCAAACAAGGAAGATCAGGAGGGAGTACAAAACAAACCAAACAGAGAATCTAAACTTACGAAACGATGGCGACGGGAATACGCGGAACACCTACGATAAGTAAACAGTCTGAGAATATATCGACGCCAGAAGTTACAGGTAAACTAACACCCAGGAGATCAAGGAAACAAACACAAAAGCACAGACTTAGGTAACAGAGAGACACAGAGAATAACTATACCAACTAGGGAGTCTAGGCTCGCGGAGTGAACGACACGGGAGATCGCGGGGGATGGAGAAACCACAACAAACCCGCAGGAAACCCAAGGTAACATTGACGAGACCAGACCAAGGGTGAAGTGTAGTGGAGACTTAAATAAGGTGGAGACCAGGTGACAATAATTAGAACTCAAGACCAGGTGAAAGCAATTATAACTTAAGTGATTTCAAACAGGAGACGAGCAGTGAGTCAGAGTGAGGGGCGTGGCTGAGACCAGATCCGATGCCGACCTGACACATATATTAAAGACTTACTTGTCCCTTACCACCCTCCTAGAAGCCTAAGATCCCAAAATGCTGGTCTCTTTGTAATCCCAAGAACACCAAAATCTGTGATAGGAGGAAGAGCCTTTGTTACCATGCACCCCTCCTGTGGAATAATCCCCCCACACACACACACATTCGACAAGCGGACACTCTCAATACCTTTAAGTCTAGACTTAAACCTTCCTCTTTACTGTTTCCCATAGTTAGGGATGGTGCATGGCAAATCATCACTTCTCATGGGTCTTTGGAAGGACTGCCTCTGCTGTTGCCCCCAGTTGTGAGGTATGGCAGCCACTGACCATCCCTGCAGTGGTGCTGGGTTGCCACGCATCATACCTTAATTATGCTGCTATAGCCTCGTGCTGCCACAAATGCTTCTTGGCTCCTGTCGCACTGTGCGCTCTCTCGCTGGTTCTCTGTCTCTCTCTCACTTTATATATGTATATTTATATACATATATGAATGCCGAAATTACACATTTGCTCTCTGATGTGTGTGCCTGGCCTAATTCACTTTGAATTCAATTGAATTGAATTATTGGAGAATGAATACTGATTACTTGTGTTTATTTGAGACAATTGAGTTTTTTGCTATTTCTATCTATTTGAGACAATTGAGTTTTTCAATTCAATTCAGTTTTATTTCTACAATGCCTTTTAAAATAGTATTGTCTCATGACACATCACAGAAGGAGCACCCAAGAGCAACAGGGGCCAAGGAAAAACTCCCTCATGTTTAGTTAGTCTAGGAAGAAACCTTGGGCAGATCCACGACTCAAGGGGCTAACCCAACTGACAGGGGTCATGCAGGAAAAATTACAATCAGTAGTAACCATGGGTTAGTTAGCTAACTTAGCTAGATGTGACAGTGTGTGCCATAACTGACTCAACTCTAACTTAGCCAGAAGCGGTAGTGTGTCGCAACACTAATTTAGCCAGGCTAATCACTGCCTGCTGTATCTGCGTCTCACCAGTGTTGTCAGATAAGATGTAAACGTCGGCAGCTTCCTCAGCTTCTCCAACATGACTTTAGACTTCTCAAATAACCCATCCTCCTCCACAAACACCTGCAACAGACACACATGAAATGGCAACAGCGCTAGAGTACGATTGGGAAACCTGCACAGAACCTCCGAGAATAAGGCAGGTGAGGTCATATTGGAAAGGGTCGTGGGTTGGGGTGGGGGCTGCAGGTAAGGTAATCTCACCAAATAGCTGGACAGGAGCTCTTGAACGGCATCTGGACGGCCATATTTGACGGTCCAGGACTTGAGTTTGGACTCTGCAACTGACAACAGTGCCAGTGTCTGATATTTCAGTTCCTGATACTCCAGCTTTCTCAGGTGGACCTGTGACAACCTCGACACCAGACTTAATCTGTATCCACAGGGGCATTCAGCAGTGGGACACATTACAGTAAACATTTCAGTAACATTAAGACATGTTACAGCAACATTAGGACATGTTACAGCAACATTAGGACACTTTATAGTAACATTAGGACATTACAGAAATGCTAAAAGCATAAATGTAAATGTAAATAAGGACAACTGATACTAATATTAAGACACATTATAGTAACATTACAGTAACATTATAGTAACATTACAGTAACATTAAGACTAACAGGCCTTCTGGAGGGACACCATCTGACTCCGTCTGCCGTGAATAGAGACCATTGTCTTTTTTTGTTTTCCATGTGTGTGTGTGTGTGTGTGTGTGTATGTGTGTGTGTGGCAGGGTTAATACCTGTCAGCCATGTCCTGGAGCTGTTGAGCGGAGATGACGTCTCCATGACCATCCCTTATGTCCTTCTGGATCAGCTGAAAGGTCTGGTTATGCTCCTCAAAGCCCTGGAGTAAGTCCTGTGTGACCACACTCACACACACGCACACACACACACACACACACACACGCTGAAAGGTCTGGTTATGCTTCTCATTTAAGCCCTGGAGTAAGTACTGAGTGACCACACACACACACACAGACACACACACACACACACACACACACACACACACACACACACACACACACACACACACACACACACACACACACATACACACACACACACACAAATACATACACGTACTTCTTGCTGATTGCATTATTTTATCTTTTTATTTAATTATTCAATTAGTTTATTTAAATTTTACTTAATTATCTATTTTTTTTTACAGTTTATTAACCAAATGTCCATTCAGGATTATTGACTACACAATTGTTCAATAAAGTTGCATTAAATAGGTAAATAGCGTAAAATACATTTTTGTCCAACATTTTGTCATTTTCCTCCTCCAGGAATCAGTGGTTCAATGTTGGGTTCGGTTTAGGTTAGGTTAGATAATGTTGCTAGCAGAGTTCACACAATATCTTAATGATATTGTCTGAATGAAGGTTTAAATCCCATTTAAATCCAGTGCTTTGTGTTCTTTTGTTTTCATGATTCCATATTTTTTCCTTGGAATTGATTGCATTTTTTCTCCCTCTGCTTGGTCTAGAAAAGTAACTTTTACTGAATACCACATTTTTTCCTTGATTTCTTTCAGTGTTTTTAAAGCCAGAAATTTGCCATTTGAAATGACTGTGATTTGCCTTTTTTCTACATAATTAAACATCTGAACATCCTCCAAGACTGGTGATTCCATAATTTTTGCCAGGGGCTGTAAACAGAAAGAGAGACTGGACAAGCAGCAGAGGAGACTGTCACGTCTAGCTATGCCCCACTGACAAGGTATATTTGCCAATCTTGGCAGAAACCACATCTGAGAGGCCTTTTCTGATGGTGTGCTAGCGCTGTGGAGAAAGATGCTAGCCAGGTGATGATGTCCAGGAGCACTTAAAAAACCCTCCTTCTGTCGGGGAAAATGATGATGGGACAGGTGAAGTTCAGGAACAACAAAACTACGCACATCAGCACAGTAGTACATTCAGGGGATGTAGGCCTAAACTGTGGTTCAATCTCTGTCAAGTTATGTCAGGTTTAAGTCAGCTCTTGCCCAAACTTGAAAAACTGCCAGGTCATACTCCCATAAAGACAGTGGCTGGTCTTCTCCTCCAAAGTCCTGCAAT
>JAIFZK010000225.1:262500-264929 GCA_027481765.1 Tenualosa thibaudeaui | reverse complement strand
CCCAGCTGCCCCTGACCCCGCCCACAGGCTACTCCACCCCCAAGACCTGCTGAAGACTCGCGCTGGGAGAACCTGAGGAGAGACTTGAACACCAAAAACTACAACTCAGCCTGAACACTATACAACAAGAACAACAGCAACCGTACCTAACCCCTCACACACATTTAGCAGACACTTTTATTTCTAAGCGACTTACAAAAAGTGGATTAACATTGAAGCAACAAAATTAAAGACAAGTCAGGAGATGAAAAGTGCAGAGTGTAAGAGTGTGTGTGTGTGTGTGTGGGGGGGGGGGGGGGGTGGTTCTTGTATGTGCATACCAGGTTGTTAGAACAGTAGACAAACAAATTGGAAATTTGTACTTAATTTGTACTTAATTTGTACTTAAACAAAGACCTTGAGCAGCCTGGGAAGGACTTAATAAATACATAAATGACTTTTAAAAGTTCACCGAAAACAAAATTAGCCGGTTTAATAACACAGTACGTCACTTAATCAAAGAAAGGGATGAGACCCTAAAACATCATTAAAATCAGGGCTTGGATCCGATCGCTCCACATTTAAAGTAATTGTGGAACTTAGGAAAGCCAAAGCAAATGTTTTTTTTCACATTGTAGTCCAAGTTAAAGGCATCACCAAACTGCTTCTGGAAAAGTATAGAGCAACTCTCAGGAAAAGTGCACTCTAAGACCCTAACCCTGCACTCATACAACGTGGAGTTGATGACATTATTCAGGATGACTCCTTTATGGAGCTGGGTAGTAATCCTACAGAAATCCTTTTCTTTTAACTAATAAAACACTAACCTTCAATCACACAACTTGTGGTAAGGGAAATCTAACCCTAACCCTAACCCTAACCCTAGGGAAATCAATTTCTCTCTGCAGTGTCAAAGTCGAAAGCAAAAAGATAAGGGGGATAATTGGGATACAAATCTTTTAAAGAAATCTAAAGACGTTTTAACCCCTACCAACATTATAAACCAATCACTGGAGGAAAATACATTCTCTAGTGTACTCGAAAGAGATATTGGAACCACCATCTACAAATCCAATGACAGACAGGACGTTAGTATTTACAGGCTGATGAGCATACTTCCTGCAGTCTCAAAAGTGATTGAAAGGTGTGGTGGCTGAATAATTGCTAACCCAGATAAATTGTAAAAGCCTACTACATCTTATGCAGTTTGGTTTTAGAACAAACCTTTCTACAGAAACAGCATGCTGTTACTTTACTGTAGTCATTAACTCCAGTCTTGACAAGGGAGGGGTGCTGTATTTTTGAACCTGTGTAAGACATTTGACACTAAACCATTTAGTAGGTATTTCTCTCTAAGTTCATGCAATTCAATTTATCTACAAATGTGTTGAACTGGTTTGAGTCTTATTTATCTGACTGCTTTCAATGTGTTCGGTTGAAAGTCTCTAAGAGCTATGAGGGGTACCACAAGGTTCAGTCTTAGGGCCGGTTTTGTTCTGGGCTTACTTTGATCTTCCATTTATCTGAGATGGTGAATCTTGATGTTTGCTGACGAGACAGCATTTTACGATAAAGACCCCATAAAAGATGCTGGGAAATTGACAGCCAACATTCATTCAACAGTCATGCCTTACACTTCCCCTACTAAAGAATTGGGCTTCTAGCAAACAGTTGCCACACATTTTCTGCAGTTTTGCCACAAACTAATTTGCATTTGCAAATATGACCTTGTTGCCATGGGTTTCTGGCAGACTCAGCTAAAAATTGCAGCTAGTGGCTAATTTGTCGCCAAAAGTTCATTCGAAGTTGGTTTCGAAATTGTTTTGGTAAAACAGTGGCAAATAAATTCACCACTCATTGTTGCCAGATTATTGTCACTAGTGGCTGACCATGTCAAACTTGGGGCAACATATTCTGGCAAATTAAACTTTTTGCCACAAATTAACCACAAGTTTACTGCAAACTTCCAGCGAATTTTGCATTTCCATAAGGGTTAACACAACTGTGTTTTTTTTTTTTTTCTGTAATAAACGCAGACAAAACAATTTTCCAAATATTTAGGACAAAATGTTAACGAGTTCAAAAGGAGTTATTTTATACCAAACACTTTTTTTTTAAAAAGCTGAAATTTTACAGGGGACTGGGGTGGGGTTGGTGTTGGGGTTGGTAGGGGGTCAGGATTTTAAGGTAGATGGGTGCAGATCCGTCAATCATCCTGTAGGCCACCATTAGTGTCTTGAATATACCATTTTTTAATTATTAATAATAATTATTATTATATTTTTATTATTATTTTTATATATTTTTTAATAATGGTAGCCAGAGGAGCTCAGTGTCCTCTTTCTGATCATCTGTACACACACACACACACACACACACACACACACACACACAGGCCTGAACAAACACACTCATATCTGCTCCTCCTCAGACGTACCAGCGTTCTAGAG
>JAIFZK010000225.1:242500-255000 GCA_027481765.1 Tenualosa thibaudeaui | reverse complement strand
TTAAGTGACCTAAATGTAGCCTAAGTGCAATAAATGTAACTTAAGTGCACTAAATGTAGCCTATGTGCACTAAATGTAACCTAAGTGCACCAAATGTAGCCTAAGTGCACTAAATGTAGCCTATGTGCACTAAATGTTGCCTAAGTGCACTAAATGTAACCTAAGTGCACCAAATGTAACCTTTGTGCACTAAATGTAGCACAAGTGCACCAAATGTAGGCTATTTGCACTAAATGTAAGCCTATGTGCACTAAATGTAGCCTATGTGCACTAAATGTAAACTTAAGTGCAATAAATGTAGCCTATGTGCACTAAATGTAACCTAAGTGTACTAAATGTAAACCTAAGTGCACTAAATGTAGCCTATGTGCACTAAATGTAACCTAAGTGTACTAAATGTAGCCTAAGTGCACTAAATGTAAACATAAGTGCAATAAATGTAGCCTATATGCACTAAATGTAGCATATGTATACTAATTGTAACCTAAGTGCACTAAATGTAACCTAAGTGCACCAAATGTAACCTATGTGTACTAAATGTAGCCTACGCACACTAAATGTAGCCTAAGAGCACTAAATGTAAACCTAAGTGCACTAAATGTAGCCTAAGTGCACTAATTGTAGCCTATGTGCACTAAATGTAGCCTATGTGCACTAAATGTAAACCTAAGTGCAATAAATGTAGCCTATGTGCACTAAATGTAACCTAAGTGTACTAAATGTAAACCTAAGTGCAGTAAATGTAGCCTATGTGCACTAAATGTAAACCTAAGTGCAATAAATGTAGCCTATATGAACTAAATGTAGCATATATATACTAATTGTAACCTAAGTGCACTAAATGTAACCTAAGTGCACCAAATGTAACCTATGTGCACTAAATGTAGCACAAGTGCACCAAATGTAGCCTATGTGCACTAAATGTAAACCTAAGTGCAATAAATGTAGCCTATGTGCACTAAATGTAAACCTATGTGCACTAAATGTAGCCTATGTGCACTAAATGTAGCCTAAGTGCACTAAATGTAACCTAAGTGCACTAAATGTAGCCTAAGTGCACTAAATGTAGCCTATGTGCAGTAAATGTAGCCTATGTGCACTAAATGTAACCTAAGTGTACTAAATGTAGCCTAAGTGCACTAAATGTAAACCTAAGTGCAATAAATGTAGCCTATATGCACTAAATGTAGCCTATGTGCATTAAATGTAGCCTAAGTGCACTAAATGTAACCTATGTGCATTAAATGTAGCCTACGTGCACTAAATGTAGCCTATGTGCATTAAATGTAGCCTAAGTGCACTAAATGTAGCCTACGTGCAGTAAATGTAGCCTATGTGCACTAAATGTAGCCTATGTGCACTAAATGTAACCTAAGTGCACTAAATGTAGCCTAAGTGCACTAAATGTAACCTATGTGCACTAAATGTAGCCTAAGTGCACTAAATGTAACCTAAGTGCACTAAATGTAGCCTAAGTGCACTAAATGTAACCTAAGTGCACTAAATGTAGCCTATGTGATACTAAATGTAGCCTATGTGCACTAAATGTAACCTAAGTGCATCTAAATGTAGCCTATGTGCATCTAAATGTAGCTAAGTGCACTAAATGTAGCCTATGTGCACTAAATGTAACCTAAGTGCACTAAATGTAGCCTATGTGCACTAAATGTAACCTAAGTGCACTAAATGTAGCCTATGTGCATCTAAATGTAACCTAAGTGCACTAAATGTAGCCTATGTGCACTAAATGTAGCCTAAGTGCACTAAATGTAACCTAAAGTGCACTAAATGTAGCCTATGTGCATCTAAATGTAGCCTATGTGCACTAAATGTAACCTAAGTGCATCTAAATGTAGCCTATGTGCACTAAATGTAACCTATGTGCACTAAATGTAGCCTAAGTGCACTAAATGTAACCTATGTGCACTAAATGTAGCCTATGTGCACTAAATGTAGCCTATGTGCACTAAATGTAACCTAAGTGACACTAAATGTAGCCTATGTGCACTAAATGTAACCTAAGTGCACTAAATGTAGCCTATGTGCACTAAATGTAACCTATGTGCACTAAATGTAACCTAAGTGCACTAAATGTAGCCTATGTGCACTAAATGTAGCCTAAGTGCACTAAATGTAGCCTATGTGCACTAAATGTAGCCTATGTGACACTAAATGTAGCCTAAGTGCACTAAATGTAGCCTATGTGCACTAAATGTTGCCTAAGTGCACTAAATGTAGCCTATGTGCACTAAATGTAGCCTATGTGCACTAAATGTAGCCTAAGTGCACTAAATGTAGCCTACGTGCACTAAATGTAGCCTAAGTGCACTAAATGTAGCCTAAGTGCACTAAATGTAGCCTAAGTGCACGAAATGTAGACTAAGTGCAATAAATGTAGCCTAAGTGCACAAAATGTAGACTAAGTGCACTAAATGTAGCCTATGTGCACTAAATGTAGCCTATGTGCACTAAATGTAGCCTAAGTGCACTAAATGTAGCCTAAGTGCACTAAATGTAGCCTATGTGCACTAAATGTAGCCTATGTGCACTAAATGTAGCCTATGTGCACTAAATGTAGCCTAAGTGCACTAAATGTAGCCTAAGTGACACTAAATGTAGCCTAAGTGCACTAAATGTAGCCTAAGTGCACTAAATGTAGCCTACGTGCACTAAATGTAGCCTAAGTGCACTAAATGTAGCCTAAGTGCACTAAATGTAGCCTAAGTGCACTAAATGTAACCTAAGTGCACTAAATGTAGCCTATGTGCACTAAATGTAGCCTATGTGCACTAAATGTAACCTAAGTGCACTAAATGTAGCCTAAGTGCACTAAATGTAAACCTAAGTGCACTAAATGTAGCCTAAGTGCACCAAATCTAGCCTAAGTGCACTAAATGTAGCCTAAGTGCACTAAATGTAGCCTAAGTGCACTAAATGTAGCCTATGTGCACTAAATGTAGCCTAAGTGCACTAAATGTAGCCTATGTGCACTAAATGTAGCCTAAGTGCACTAAATGTAGCCTAAGTGCACTAAATGTAGCCTATGTGCACTAAATGTAGCCTAAGTGCACTAAATGTAGCCTAAGTGCACTAAATGTAACCTATGTGCACTAAATGTAGCCTATGTGCACTAAATGTAACCTAAGTGCACTAAATGTAGCCTATGTGCACTAAATGTAGCCTAAGTGCACTAAATGTAGCCTATGTGTGCACTAAATGTAGCCTATGTGCACTAAATGTAACCTAAGTGCATCTAAATGTAAATGTAGCCTATGTGCATCTAAATGTAGCCTATGTGCACTAAATGTAGCCTATGTGCACTAAATGTAACCTATGTGCACTAAATGTAGCCTATGTGCACTAAATGTAGCCTATGTGCACTAAATGTAGCCTAAGTGCATCTAAATGTAGCCTAAGTGCACTAAATGTAACCTAAGTGCACTAAATGTAGCCTATGTGCATCTAAATGTAACCTAAGTGCACTAAATGTAGCCTATGTGCATCTAAATGTAGCCTATGTGCACTAAATGTAACCTATGTGCATCTAAATGTAGCCTATGTGCACTAAATGTAACCTAAGTGCACTAAATGTAGCCTAAGTGCACTAAATGTAACCTATGTGCACTAAATGTAGCCTATGTGCACTAAATGTAGCCTATGTGCACTAAATGTAACCTAAGTGACACTAAATGTAGCCTAAGTGCACTAAATGTAACCTAAGTGCACTAAATGTAGCCTATGTGCACTAAATGTAACCTAAGTGCACTAAATGTAGCCTAAGTGCATCTAAATGTAGCCTATGTGCACTAAATGTAACCTAAGTGCATCTAAATGTAGCCTATGTGCACTAAATGTAACCTATGTGCACTAAATGTAGCCTATGTGCACTAAATGTAGACCTATGTGCACTAAATGTAACCTAAGTGCACTAAATGTAGCCTAAGTGCACTAAATGTAACCTATGTGCAGTAAATGTAGCCTACGTGCACTAAATGTAGCCTATGTGCATTAAATGTAGCCTAAGTGCACTAAATGTAGCCTACGTGCAGTAAATGTAGCCTATGTGCACTAAATGTAGCCTAAGTGCACTAAATGTAGCCTAAGTGCACCTAAATGTAGCCTAAGTGCACTAAATGTAGCCTAAGTGCACTAAATGTAGCCTAAGTGCACCAAATATAGCCTATGTGCACTAAATGTAGCCTATGTGCACTAAATGTAGCCTAAGTGCACCAAATCTAGCCTATGTGCACTAAATGTAGCCTAAGTGCACTAAATGTAGCCTATGTGCACTAAATGTAGCCTAAGTGCACCAAATCTAGCCTATGTGCACTAAATGTAGCCTAAGTGCACTAAATGTAAACCTAAGTGCAATAAATGTAGCCTAAGTGCACTAAATGTAGCCTATGTGCACTAAATGTAGCCTAAGTGCACTAAATGTAGCCTAAGTGCACTAAATGTAACCTAAGTGCACTAAATGTAGCCTATGTGCACTAAATGTAGCCTATGTGCACTAAATGTAACCTAAGTGCACTAAATGTAGCCTATGTGCACTAAATGTAGCCTATGTGCACTAAATGTAACCTAGTGCCTATGTGCAGTGCTAAATGTAACCTATGTGCACTAAATGTAGCCTATGTGCACTAAATGTAGCCTATGTGCACTAAATGTAGCCTAAGTGACACTAAATGTAGCCTAAGTGCACTAAATGTAGCCTAAGTGCACTAAATGTAGCCTAAGTGCACTAAATGTAGCCTATGTGCACTAAATGTAGCCTAAGTGCACTAAATGTAGCCTATGTGCACTAAATGTAGCCTATGTGCACTAAATGTAAGCCTATGTGCACTAAATGTAGCCTAAGTGCACTAAATGTAGCCTAAGTGCACTAAATGTAGCCTAAGTGCACTAAATGTAAATGTAACCTAAGTGCAGTGTGCTAAATGTAACCTAAGTGCACTAAATGTAGCCTATGTGCACTAAATGTAGCCTATGTGCACTAAATGTAGCCTAAGTGTGCTAAATGTAGCCAAAGTGCACTAAATGTAACCTATGTGCACTAAATGTAGCCTAAGTGCACTAAATGTAGCCTATGTAGCCTATGTGCACTAAATGTAGCCTATGTGCACTAAATGTAGCCTATGTGCACTAAATGTAGCCTAAGTGCACTAAATGTAGCCTATGTGCACTAAATGTAGCCTAAGTGCACTAAATGTAGCCTATGTGCACTAAATGTAGCCTAAGTGCACTAAATGTAACCTAAGTGCACTAAATGTAGCCTAAGTGCGCTAAATGTAACCTATGTGCACTAAAAGTAGCCTATGTGAACCAAATGTAGCCTATGTGCACTAAATGTAACCTAAGTTTACTAAATGTAGCCTAAGTGCACTAAATGTAACCTAAGTGCAATAAATGTAGCCTATATGCACTAAATGTAGCCTATGTGCACTAAATGTAACCTAAGTGCACTAAATGTAACCTAAGTGCACTAAATGTAGCACAAGTGCACCTATGTGCAGTGTGCTAAATGTAGCCTAAGTGCACTAAATGTAGCCTAAGTGTGCACTAAATGTAACGTAAGTGCACTAAATGTAGCCTAAGTGCACTAAATGTAGCCTATGTGCACTAAATGTAACCTAATGTGCACTAAATGTAGCCTAAGTGCACTAAATGTAACCTATGTGCACTAAATGTAGCCTATGTGCACTAAATGTAACCTAAGTGCACTAAATGTAGCCTAAGTGATGCTAAATGTAGCCTAAGTGCACTAAATGTAGCCTATGTGCACTAAATGTAGCCTATGTGCACTAAATGTAACCTAAGTGCACTAAATGTAGCCTATGTGCACTAAATGTAGCCTATGTGCACTAAATGTAGCCTATGTGCACTAAATGTAGCCTAAGTGCACTAAATGTAGCCTAAGTGATCTAAATGTAACCTATGTGCACTAAATGTAGCCTATGTGCACTAAATGTAGCCTATGTGCACTAAATGTAGCCTAAGTGCACTAAATGTAGCCTAAGTGCACTAAATGTAACGTAAGTGCACTAAATGTAGCCTAAGTGCACTAAATGTAGCCTATGTGCACTAAATGTAACCTAAGTGCACTAAATGTAGCCTATGTGCACTAAATGTAGCCTAAGTGCACTAAATGTAGCCTAAGTGCACTAAATGTAGCCTATGTGCACTAAATGTAGCCTATGTGCACTAAATGTAGCCTATGTACACTAAATGTAACCTAAGTGCACTAAATGTAGCCAAAGTGCGCAAAATGTAGCCTAAGTGCACTAAATGTAGCCTATGTGCACTAAATGTAGCCTAAGTGCACTAAATGTAGCCTAAGTGCACTAAATGTAGCCTATGTGCACTAAATGTAGCCTATGTGCACTAAATGTAGCCTATGTGCACTAAATGTAGCCTATGTGCACTAAATGTAGCCTATGTGCACTAAATGTAGCCTATGTGCACTAAATGTAGCCTAAGTGCACTAAATGTAGCCTAAGTGCACTAAATGTAGCCTATGTGCACTAAATGTAGCCTAAGTGCACTAAATGTAGCCTAAGTGCACTAAATGTAACCTAAGTGCACTAAATGTAGCCTATGTGCACTAAATGTAGCCTAAGTGCACTAAATGTAACCTAAGTGCACTAAATGTAGCCTATGTGCACTAAATGTAGCCTATGTACACTAAATGTAACCTAAGTGCACTAAATGTAGCACAAGTGCACCAAATGTAGCCTATGTGCACTAAATGTAGCCTAAGTGCACTAAATGTAGCCTAAGTGCACTAAATGTAACCTAAGTGCACTAAATGTAGCCTAAGTGCACTAAATGTAGCCTATGTGCACTAAATGTAGCCTAAGTGCACTAAATGTAGCCTAAGTGCACTAAATGTAGCCTAAGTGCACTAAATGTAGCCTATGTGCACTAAATGTAGCCTATGTGCACTAAATGTAGCCTAAGTGCACTAAATGTAGCCTAAGTGCACTAAATGTAGCCTATGTGCACTAAATGTAGCCTATGTGCACTAAATGTAGCCTAAGTGCACTAAATGTAGCCTAAGTGTGCTAAATGTAGCCTATGTGCACTAAATGTAGCCTATGTGCACTAAATGTAGCCTATGTGCACTAAATGTAGCCTAAGTGCACTAAATGTAGCCTAAGTGCACTAAATGTAGCCTATGTGCACTAAATGTAGCCTATGTGCACTAAATGTAGCCTATGTGCACTAAATGTATCCTATGTCCACTAAATGGATCCTAAGTGTCCTAAATGTAGCCTAAGTGCACTAAATGTATCCTAAGTGCACTAAATGTAGCCTATGTGCACTAAATGTATCCTAAGTGCACTAAATGTAGCCAAAGTGCACTAAATGTAGCCTAAGTGCACTAAATGTAGCCTATGTGCACTAAATGTAGCCTATGTGCACTAAATGTAGCCTAAGTGCACTAAATGTAGCCTAAGTGCACTAAATGTAACCTAAGTGCACTAAATGTAGCCTATGTGCACTAAATGTAGCCTATGTGTACTAAATGTAGCCTAAGTGCACTTAATGTAGCCTAAGTGCACTGAATGTAGCATAAGTGCACTAAATTTAGCCTAATTGCACTAAATGTAGCCTAAGTGCACTAAATGTAGCCTAAGTGCACTAAATTGAGCTTAATTGCACTAAATGTTGTCTAAGTGCACTAAATGTAGCCTAAGTGCACTAAATGTAACCTAAGTGCACTAAATGTAGCCTAAGTGCACTAAATGTAACCTAAGTGCACTAAATGTAGCCTATGTGCACTAAATGTAACCTAATGTGCACTAAATGTAGCCTATGTGCACTAAATGTAACCTATGTGCACTAAATGTAACCTAAGTGCACTAAATGTAGCCTATGTGCACTAAATGTAGCCTATGTGCACTAAATGTAGCCTATGTGCACTAAATGTAGCCTAAGTGCACTAAATGTACCCTATGTACACTAAATGTAACCTAAGTTCTCTAAATGTAGCCTAAGTGTGCTAAATGTAGCCTATGTGCACTAAATGTAGCCTATGTGCACTAAATGTAAACCTAAGTGCAATAAATGTAGCCTATGTGCACTAAATGTAGCCTATGTGCACTAAATGTAACCTAAGTGCACTAAATGTAGCCTAAGTGCACTAAATGTAGCCTAAGTGTGCTAAATGTAACCTAAGTGCAGCTAAATGTAGCCTATGTGCACTAAATGTAGCCTAAGTGCACTAAATGTAACCTAAGTGCACTAAATGTAGCCTATGTGCACTAAATGTAAGCCTATGTGCACTAAATGTAGCCTATGTGCACTAAATGTAACCTAAGTGCACTAAATGTAGCCTAAGTGCACTAAATGTAGCCTATGTGCACTAAATGTAGCCTATAGTGCACTAAATGTAGCCTATGCACTATGCTAAATGTAACCTAAGTGCACTAAATGTAGCCTAAGTGCACTAAATGTAACCTATGTGCACTAAATGTAACACTAAGTGCACCAAATGTAACCTATGTGCACTAAATGTAGCCTATGTGCACTAAATGTAGCCTATGTGCACTAAATGTAACCTAAGTGCACTAAATGTAGCCTAAGTGTGCTAAATGTAACCTAAGTGCACCAAATGTAGCCTATTTGCACCAAATGTAGCCTATGTGCACTAAATGTAACCTATGTGCACTAAATGTAACCTAAGTGTGCTAAATGTAACCTAAGTGCAGTAAATGTAGCCTATGTCATCTAAATGTAGCCTATGTGCACTAAATGTAACCTAAGTGCATCAAATGTAGCCTATGTGCATTAAATGTAGCCTATGTGCACTAAATGTAGACTATGTGCACTAAATGTAACCTAAGTGCACTAAATGTAGCATAAGTGCGCTAAATGTAACCTAAGTACAGTAAATGTAGCCTATGTGATCTAAATGTAGCCTATGTGCACTAAATGTAACCTAAGTGCACTAAATGTAGCCTAAGTGTGCTAAATGTAACCTAAGTGCACCAAATGTAGCCTATGTGCACTAAATGTAGCCTATGTGCACTAAATGTAACCTAAGTGCACCAAATGTAGCCTATGTTCACTAAATGTAGCCTAAGTGCACTAAATGTAACCTAAGTGCACTAAATGTAGCCTAAGTGTGCTAAATGTAACCTAAGTGCACCAAATGTAGCCTATGTGCACTAAATGTAGCCTATGTGCACTAAATGTATCCTTAGTTCACCAATGTAACCTATGTGCACTAAATGTAGCCCAAGTGCACTAAATGTAGCCTAAGTGCGCTAAATGTAACCTATGTGCACTAAATGTAGCCTATGTGCACTAAATGTAGCCTATGTGTACTAAATGTAGCCTATGTGCACTAAATGTAACCTAAGAGAACTAAATGTAGCCTAAGTGCACCAAATCTAGCCTAAGTGCACTAAATGTAGCCTGTGTGCACTAAAGGTAGCCTAAGTGCACTAAATGTAGCCTGTCTGAAATGTCCAAATGTACTATGTGTCATGTGACACCACTTGACTCCATGGTGAAACGTTGATGTTGTCACTATACACAGTGTATATGGCTGAAATGTTTGGTTCCACGCTGGTGGAATGACCTTCCAAGTGCTCCCAGATCAACAGACAGCCTCTCCACCTTCAAGAAACTCTTGAAGACCCAGCTCTTCCAAGAAGATCTCTTGAATTTTGAGAATGCACTTAACCTCTTATACTTAATCTCTCTTTTATACTGCACTTTAATTACACTATTGCACTTTCTACTTCAAATAGTGTATTTTTTAATGTCAGCAATATGCACTCTTTGTTAGTTTCTTTCATTGTGTTGTAGCTTGAATGTTTATCCTCTTTTGGAAGTCACTTTGGATAAAAGCTAAATGCTAACTTTGGATAAAAGCTAAATGCTAACTGTGGATAAATGCTAACTTTGGATAAATGCTAACTTTGGATAAATGCTAAAAGCTAACTCTGGATGAAAGCTAAAAGCTAACTTTGGATAAAAGCTAACTTTGGATAAATGCTAAATGCTAACTTTGGATAAAAGCTAAATGCATACATGTAAAATGTAATGTAAAACCCACTTGATGTGACATGACCACACAGCATCCAATGGGATGGCTGCTTCCTTTCTCAGCATCCAATGGGATGGCTCCTTTCTTGCTTTGACCACTCAGCATCCGAGGTATGTTGCAGGAATCAGCGTTAAGGTAGAGTGTTTAAGACGTGTGTGTGTGTGTGTGTGTGTGTCAGACGGTGCTGGAAGCGGAGGACAGCTTGCGTGATTTTGACCAGCGTGTACAGGACCTCAGGAGCCGAGGAGAGATGTTACACCCAGACCAGACTTCTGTACACGAGCTTCTCAAACTACAGGTGTGTGTGTGTGTGTGTGTATGGCTGGGAGACCCTGCACCTGGCCCAGACTTCTGCACACAAGCTACTCAAAATGTGTGTGTGTAGCTGATGTTGTGTGTGTGTGTGTCTGTGGTCTGACTCAGGACTGCTATGAGGAGCTGGTCCAGATGGTCTGTTGGCGTCGCAACGAACTGAACCGGGCGCTGGCCTTGAAGGGTCACTACGAGGTCGCGCTGCAGGACCTGGCTGAGCTGGTGGACACGGCACAGGATAAGATGACCGCCGACCAGAAGATGAGCGTGGGTTCCGTGGTCGAGGTGCAGATCCTCCTGGACAAACACAAAGTAAATGAAAAAATGACTTAATCAAACACACAGGGTCCCATTAGATCCTTCATTAGAACATGACACATTTAAACACACAGGGTCCTGTTAGAACCTTCATTAGAGCATGACACATTTTAAACACACAGGATCCCATTAGATCCTTCATTAGAACATGACACATTTAAACACACAAGGTCCCATTAGAACATTCATTAGAACATGACACATTTTAAACACACAGCATCTTATTAGAACCTTCATTACAAGATGGCACATTTAAACACACAGGGTCCTATTAGAACCTTCATTAGAACATGACACATTTTAAACACACAGCATCTTATTAGAACCTTCACTCATTCTTAGAACCTTCATAGAACCTTCACAAACACACAGGGTCCCATTAGAACCTTCCTTAGAACATTACCCGCTCTGTGCAGGAGTTCTTCCAGGCTCTGGAGGCCCACCTGGTCTTGCTGGAGTCGTGGTTCTGTCGGGTGCGGGGGGTTCTAAACCAGCGGGAGCTGCAGACCCATGAGGACACGCTTGGCCACACGCGCTCCATGCTCAAACAGGCCTACAGGAGAGGCATGGAACTGGAGACTGTTCTGGAAGTACGTGTGTGTGTGTGTGTGTGTGTGTGTAGTCGTGGAGCCAGCTGGTGGGGGACTACCAGGCCCTGTGTGGGACTCTGTAGTGTATATACCAGAGGAGGCTGTAAGCTGTAATCATCTAAACTAGCACTCTAGCCAAACTAATCTGATAGCTAGCATTAGCTGTAATCATTACTAGCACCCTAGCCAAACTAATCTGTTAGCTAGCGTTAGCTATCAGTACTAGCACCCTAGCCAAACTAATCTGATAGCTACTGTTAGCTATCAGTACTAGCACCCTAGCCAAACTAATCTGTTAGCTAGCGTTAGCTGTAATCATTACTAACACTCTAGCCAAACTAATCTGATAGCTACTGTTAGCTATCAGTACTAGCACTCTAGCCAAACTAATCTGATAGCTACTGTTCAGTGGAGGCTCTTCCATTGAGGAAAGGGAGGACCATCCTCCCTTACATTTCAAAGAAAAATTATAATATATAAACTTCAAATTTTCAGCATCTAACCTGACTAAATACTGATAAAACTGCTATTTTAATACTTGGGATACACAAAGATCGTCTCCCTATATCAAAGTACTAACAGCGACACCTGGCTCCATTGGAAATTACTACACGGAGGAGCGTCCTCCTCAATGCTTCCATTGAAGTCCATTATATGGTTCTGCTACCCTAGGCGGCTCGTCAAACTCGTTTTTTAACATGGGAGTGAATGGCAGTAGGGGAGGACGTTCCTCCGTTCTGGTCTTGCCCATATATAGGCATTGGTCTCACAAAAAAACTCGATTTCACGCCCAAAATCAGTGAACCAATAAGTGGGACTGGCTTTGATACAATGTTTAAGTATCTTGCCCTACGCAGGTCAGTGTCAGCCATAATCAGTCACACTGGAAGACGTGCAGAGAGTTTATTCAGAAAGTGTTGAAGATTGCTATTCAACCACAATGGAACCAAGTGATATTGTCCATGGTTTATTAAGTACTCCATTTCATTCTTTGGACTACACAGAAAAAGTCAGGAAGACCACTTCCAAAAATCGAAATTAAAAAACTAAAGTGGTAAGGTGTCTATCCTGAATACCACATGGTATGAAAGGTACAAATGGCTCACTGCTAGCAGTACAACCAACCGGCTATACTGCTGGCCTTGCCCGCTAATGGGCAAATCTCAAACGTGGTCTGTTGAGGGATTTGCAGATATAAAAAATCAGAACAGGGCAACAAAACG
>JAIFZK010000225.1:230000-237500 GCA_027481765.1 Tenualosa thibaudeaui | reverse complement strand
TGCTTCTAAGAGTTATTGGAATGGAGTGACTCACCTCATTCCTAGTTTTTGTTAGAGGGGATATTGTTGAAAAAGAACTTTAGATTATTTTTATTATTGTTTATAAGTGAGGAATAATATACTAATTTTACATTGTTAAGTGCTTTCTTATATTTATTTAAGCTGTCTTTCCAAGCAAGGCGGAACACCCCAAGTTTAGTATAATATACTATTAATATACTATTTCTATGCATAGCTTGTTTCAGTGAGCAAGCCTGTGTGGTACACCATGGGGCAATTCTTTCTTGTTTTCCTTTTAATTAGTGCAGTTAATCAGTTAATTGATCAGCTTGGGTTGGGCTTGGAGTACAGCTTTCTAATGTATATTGAGTCAATAGAGGGTCGAGAAGAGAAAGAAGTTTTGCTATGAAGTCATTCATAGTTTTAGGAGTTATGCTTCCAGTTTAGTAGTAAATTGAGCTTGGTGCTACATAGTCTAATGTCATTTTTTTAATTATTAAGTAGTGGTCAGTCAGTGTAGGATGTTGAGTAAGGTACAAGGTCAATGGTGTGGTTATCTGGATTTATAAGTGTATTTACATTTTGGTAAAAGCTGATATGATCAATTAAAGATTGGCTTGCAGTTGACAGGCTGTCATTTGCAACATCTGTGTGGATATTTAAATCACCCAGTATAATGATCTTTTCTGTTTTGATAACTTTAGAAGACAGAGAATTCTGATAAGAATTTAGTGTAGAGGCCTGGAAGTTTATCTAATGTTGCAATTGTTAAGGGTTTAGAACATTTCGTGTCTGGTGGAATCAAGTTCAGGACAAGAACCTCAAAAGATTTGAATTTATATTCATATAGTGCAGAGAGGGATTATGAAGAGGAGGAAGAGAGAGAGAGGAGAGAGGGATGAGAGGAGGAAGAGAGAGAGATGAGGGAGAACAGGAAGAGGAAGAGAGAGAGGTTGGGCCTTTAAGTAAGTCCAGGTAAAAACACTGTAACTTTTTTTTTCCCCTCTCCTCCCCTCTGTCCTCTCTTTCTCCCTTCATCCTCCCATCTCTGCTACTCTTCCTACCCCTTCCCTCATCTCCTCCTGGCCTGCTGCAGGAATTCTCGAAGGAGGTGGAGAGGCGCTCGTCTCTGCACTCCTCCGTGATGAGCCTGGGGGGGCAGCTTCTGCGTCTCAAGAAGGTGGACACAGCCGCCCTCCGAGCCCAGATGGCCGAGGTGGACTCACACTGGGGTGACCTGCTCACACGCATCCCCCTAGTGCAGGAGAAACTACACCAGGTATAGACACAAGTCAAGTCAAGTCAAGTCAAGTCAAGTCAAGTAGGGATTTATTGTCGTTTCAGCCATATACACAGTACATAGTGAGACGAGACAACGTTTCACCGGGAACAATTGGTGATACACGTAACTGTTAAAACACAGTATGGACAAGACAGATACGTAATAGTGCCTACATACACTATTGCGGGACTACACAGATTCACTCACCTACTCACACACGCACACCACACACACAACTACACACGCACGCGTGCACACTCTTGTACACATATGTACATAAACACACACACGCACACACACGACACGCACATTCACTCACTCTCTCACTCGCACAGTTGCAGATGGAGAAGTTGCCATCTCGTGACGCCATCACAGAGCTGATGAGTTGGATCTCAATCATGGAGAACGCCATCCAGGATGACCAGCAGGGCATCTTGGGAGCTGTGGGGTCAGAGGTCATTGAGGACTTCTTGCAGAAGTACAAGGTAGGAGGACACGACTTCATGTCTCACTGTTAAACTTATGACATAATATAATCATACTGACATACAGTCTCCTCTAGAGTTAAACTTATGACATAATATAATCATACTGACATACAGTCTCTCTAGAGTTAAACGTATGACATAATATAGACATATCACACAACTGATACCCTCTCCACCTTCAAGAAACTTGTGAAGACCCAGCTCTTCCAAGAATATCTCCTGGCGTAAACTTTGAGAATGCACTTAACAATTTAATTTCTCTGCAACATTGCACTTTCAACTTAAAATGCTGCAGTTTCTATGTTAGCAATATGCACTCCTTGTTTGTGCTTTCATTGTGTCGTAGCTTGAATGTTATCCTCTTTTGTAAGTCGCTTTGGATAAAAGCATCTGCTAAATGCCTAAATGTAAATGTAAATGTAAAATATTGACATACAGTCTCCTCAGAGTTAAACTTATGACATAATATAGGCTTATTGACATACAGTTCCCTCTAACTTAAGACATAATATAGTCTCCTCTAGAGTTAAATTTATGACGTAATTATTTTGACATATAGTCTCCTCTAGATTGAGCATGCCCTGATACTGCAGGGTCTTAGAAGACCTTGAAGAAGAGGACAGGCACTGTTTGTTTGGCCAGCCTGAAACTGTTAGCCTAGCTTAGCGTAATCCCTAAAAATAACAGCTAGCATATAGCTCCCGCTCTCAGGAAAAGAGGATGTCTGCCCAGCCTGACAATGTTAGCCGAGCTTAGCATAAGCACTGGAAATAACAGCTAGCATATAGCTCCCGCTCTCAGGAAAAGAGGATGTCTGCCCAGCCTGACAATGTTAGCCGAGCTTAGCATAAGCACTGGAAATAACAGCTAGCATATAGCTCCCGCTCTCAGGAAAAGAGGATGTCTGCCCAGCCTGACAATGTTAGCCGAGCTTAGCATAAGCACTGGAAATAACAGTTAGCATATAGCTCCCTAGCCCAATGTGCAGTCACTGTTGCATGACCATTTGAACACGGTTCTAACCTTTCTTGATGTCTTTCTTCTCTTTTCTGTCTTTCTATCTTTTCTCTCACCCTATGTCTGATGTTTTCTTCCCCCCTCTCTTTCTCTTCCTTCCCCTCTTCCGTCCACAGGGTTTCCGTATAGATCTGACGTGTAAGCAGCTGACGGTGGACTTTGTAAACCAGTCAGTTCTGCACATGAGCAGTCAGGATGTGGAAGGGAAGCGCAGTGACAAGACCGACTTTGCTGAGCGTCTGGGAGCCATGAACCGCCGCTGGCAGATACTGCAGGGTCTTATCACTGAGCAGGTTAGCTTAGCGCATTAGCGTCCCTCCGAGACTGCAGGGTCTTATCACTGAGAAGGTTAGCTTAGCGCGTTAGCGTCCCTCCGAGACTGCAGGGTCTTATCACTGAGCAGGTTAGCTTAGCGCGTTAGCGTCCCTCAGATACTGCAGGGTCTTATCACTGAGAAGTTTAGCTTAGCGCGTTAGCGTCCCTCAGATACTGCAGGGTCTTATCACTGAGAAGTTTAGCTTAGCGCGTTAGCGTCCCTCCGAGACTGCAGGGTCTTATCACTGAGAAGGTTAGCTTAGCGCATTAGCGTCCCTCCGAGACTGCAGGGTCTTATCACTGAGAAGGTTAGCTTAGCGCGTTAGCGTCCCTCCGAGACTGCAGGGTCTTATCACTGAGAAGGTTAGCTTAGCGCGTTAGCGTCCCTCCGAGACTGCAGGGTCTTATCACTGAGCAGGTTAGCTTAGCGCGTTAGCGTCCCTCCGAGACTGCAGGGTCTTATCACTGAGAAGGTTAGCTTAGCGCCTTAGCGTCCCTCCGAGACTGCAGGGTCTTATCACTGAGAAGGTTAGCTTAGCGCATTAGCGTCCCTCCGAGACTGCAGGGTCTTATCACTGAGAAGGTTAGCTTAGCGCGTTAGCGTCCCTCCGAGACTGCAGGGTCTTATCACTGAGCAGGTTAGCTTAGCGCGTTAGCGTCCCTCCGAGACTGCAGGGTCTTATCACTGAGAAGGTTAGCTTAGCGCATTAGCGTCCCTCTGATACTGCAGGGTCTTATCACTGAGCAGGTTAGCTTAGCGCGTTAGCGTCCCTCTGATACTGCAGGGTCTTATCACTGAGAAGGTTAGCTTAGCACGTTAGCATCCCTCCGAGACAGCAAGGTCTTATCACTGAGAAGGTTAGCTTAGCGCATTAGCGTCCCTCCGAGACTGCAGGGTCTTATCACTGAGAAGTTTAGCTTAGCGCATTAGCATCCCTCCGAGACAGCAAGGTCTTATCACTAAGAAGGTTAGCTTGGCATGATAGTATCCCTCTGATACTGCAGGGTCTTATCACTGAGCAGGTTAGCTTAGCGCATTAGCATCCCTCCGAGACTGCAGGGTCTTATCACTGAGAAGTTTAGCTTAGCGCATTAGCATCCCTCCGAGACAGCAAGGTCTTATCACTGAGAAGGTTAGCTTGGCATGATAGTATCCCTCTGATACTGCAGGGTCTTATCACTGAGAAGTTTAGCTTAGCGCATTAGCATCCCTCCGAGACTGCAGGGTCTTATCACTGAGAAGGTTAGCTTAGCGCATTAGCGTCCCTCCGAGACTGCAGGGTCTTATCACTGAGAAGGTTAGCTTAGCGCATTAGCGTCCCTCCGAGACTGCAGGGTCTTATCACTGAGAAGGTTAGCTTAGCGCATTAGTGTCCCTCCGAGACTGCAGGGTCTTATCACTGAGAAGGTTAGCTTAGCGCATTAGCGTCCCTCCGAGACTGCAGGGTCTTATCACTGAGAAGGTTAGCTTCGCGCATTAGCGTCCCTCCGAGACTGCAGGGTCTTATCACTGAGAAGGTTAGCTTGGCATGTTAGTATCCCTCTGATACTGCAGGGTCTTATCACTGAGCAGGTTAGCTTAGCGCATTAGCATCCCTCCGAGACTGCAGGGTCTTATCACTGAGAAGGTTAGCTTAGCACATTAGTATCCCTCCGAGACAGCAAGGTCTTATCACTAAGAAGGTTAGCTTGGCATGTTAGTATCCCTCTGATACTGCAAGGTCTTATCACTGAGCAGGTTAGCTTAGCGCATTAGCATCCCTCCGAGACTGCAGGGTCTTATCACTGAGAAGGTTAGCTTAGCACATTAGCATCCCTCCGAGACAGCAAGGTCTTATCACTAAGAAGGTTAGCTTGGCATGTTAGTATCCCTCTGATACTGCAAGGTCTTATCACTGAGCAGGTTAGCTTAGCGCATTAGCATCCCTCTGAGAATGCAGGGTCTTTTCACTGAGAAGGTTAGCTTAGCACATTAGCATCCCTCTGAGAATGCAGGGTCTTATCACTGAGAAGGTTAGCTTAGCACATTAGCATCACTCTGAGACTGCAAGGTCTTATCACTGAGAAGGTTAGCTAGGCATGTTAGCATACCTCTGATACTGCAGGGCCCTAGTTTAGCATATTAGCATCCCTCTGATGCGGAAAGGCCTAAGCTTAGCATGTTAGTATCCCTCTGATACTGCAGGGCCTTTATCACTGAGAAGGTTAGTTTAGTATGTTAGCATCCCTCTGATATTGCAGGGCTTTAGCTTAGCGTGTTAGCATCTCTCTGATATTGAAGGTTCCTCATCACAAAGAAAATTAGTTTACTGTTGGCCATTTGGGCATAACTAAAACATCAGATGACTGAGTTTGTGTGTGTCTCTGTGTGTGTGTGTGTGTGTGTGTGTGTGCTGCAGATTCAGGTTTTGGAAGGTCTGTTGGAAAGTTGGGCAGAGCATGAGAGTGGGGTTCAGACTCTAAGGGGGTGGCTAAGCTCTCAGGAAGAAAAACTGAAGAGGAAGAAAAGGCTTGAAGATGTGGCATCTGTGCATAACGCACTCAAGGACTGCCAGGTACACACACACACACACACACATACACACACACACACATACACCTGCTTGAGCTGTGTGCCTGGTAACTTATGTCTTAGACAAGGGTGCAGACTTGATACCCTTTAAAGCAGTGATGTCAAACTCAATTTCACCAAGGGTCACATCAATGTAAGGCACACATGTAACTGTAACATAGATTGTACTCTTCAACAACTGATAACGCCTTGAACACAAAAGACCTCAGCAAAAACGAGGGTTATGTATAGAACCACGGTTCTATGAGTTTCGGATGACCGCCAGAGGCGGTGCTTTCAGCACATGGATGTCCATCACACGAACGTGTAGGTCGAGTAATAATAACAACAAAGTCACTTGTGACCTGGATGACGTCACCCCGTGACCGGCACAAAAGGCTGGTGAACCCAGGAAATGATCTCTTGGCAAATCTTCTCGTGTACACTCCGAGTGACTGCCAAGCTCTGGCGGTCATCCGAAACTCATAGAACCGTGGTTATATACATAACCCTCGTTCTATTTCGTTTCTCCTGACCGCCAGAGGCGGTGCTTTCAGCACATGGATGTCCATCACACGAACGTGTAGGTCGAGTAATAATAACAACAAAGTCACTTGTGACCTGGATGACGTCACCCCGTGACCGGCACAAAAGGCTGGTGAACCCAGGAAATGATCTCTTGGCAAATCTTCTCGTGTACACTCCGAGTGACTGCCAAGCTCTGGTGGTCATTCGAAACTCATAGAACCGTGGTTATATACATAACCCTCGTTCTATTTCGCTTCTCCTGACCGCCAGAGGCGGTTCTTTCAGCACATGGATGACTAATACCAACAGTCATGAGGAGTTCCCACCCGTTCTCACTGCTGCTGCGACGGGCCTGGAAGCACCTCTGTTGCCACGGGATTATGCGGAACCACATTAACCCGGTAAAACCTGTTAAAGGTTCAGCTGGACGCCCAGGAGGCCACGCTGTATATGTCTGAAAGGGGCACGCCCTTCAGTGACGCCCACGAGGCTGCCACGCCCCGTGTAGAGTGAGCCCGCATGGGCTGGGGGGCTGGGCATATAGTATGGTCTCCATAATCCACTTGGATAGCCTCTGCTTGGAGAGTGCCAGACCCCTTCTCGGTCCTGTGTGGCAAACAAACAGGGCGTCAGTTCTGCGAAAACCCTCCGTGCGGGACACGTACACACTGAGGGCGCGAACAGGGCACAAAAGTTCAGACCTCACACCCTGATCCGGCTCGAACGCCGCCAGGCTAAGAGGTTGATTGACAAACGTAGAAGAGAGGGTCTTCGGGAGGAAAGAGGGATTAGGCCACAGTGTGGCTCCACTGTCGCCTGGGTGCCACTGCATGCAGTCCCCACTGACTGACACTGACCCCACTAACACGCCTAGCCGATGTAATGGCTAGAAGAAAGGCAGTTTTCAGGGAAAGCCATGAAATGTCTGCCTCCAGCAGGGCTTCAAACGGTGCATCGCAGAGAGCCTGCAGCACCAAGGGAAGATCCCACGTGGGCACCCGGCTGCGCTGGGGGGGTCTCAGTCGGAGAGCACCCTTCAGGAAACGGGCCACCAGGGGATGGGACCCTACCGTCCTCCTTTCCACTCTGGCATGGCGTGCAGAAATGGCAGCTGCATACACCTTGATGGTGGAAGGTGCATGGTGGAAGGTACGCGTAGGCTCTTCCCCCTGCGTCAGGCACCAGTTGGAGAAGAGTCTCCATCTGTTGGCATAGAGGGCATTGGTGGAAGGTGCCTGAGAGCTGTTAATGGTGTTGATCACTGCCGGCTCACAGAGCCCTAGCAGGGGGTCCGGCGCTTCAGTGGCCAAACCCAGAGC
>JAIFZK010000225.1:212500-217500 GCA_027481765.1 Tenualosa thibaudeaui | reverse complement strand
AAAAGTTGCGGGTTTGAATCCCAGCTGTCACTGTTGTGCCCCTGAGCAAGGCACTTAACCCTAAGTTACTCTAGGACTGACTGGTCCTGATGTAAGACACTTAACCCTAAGTTACTCTAAGGGAGACTGGCCCTGATGTAAGGCACTTAACCCTAAGTTACTCTTGGGGAGACTGGTCCTGATGTAAGACACTTAACCCTAAGTTGCTCTAGGGGAGACTGGCCCTGATGTAAGACACTTAACCCTAAGTTACTCTAGGGGAGACTGGTCCTGATGTAAGGCACTTAACCCTAAGTTACTCTAAGGGAGACTGGCCCTGATGTAAGGCACTTAACCCTAAGTTACTCTTGGGGAGACTGGTCCTGATGTAAGACACTTAACCCTAAGTTGCTCTAGGGGAGACTGGCCCTGATGTAAGACACTTAACCCTAAGTTACTCTAGGGGAGACTGGTCCTGATGTAAGGCACTTAACCCTAAGTTACTCTAGGGGAGACTGGCCCTGATGTAAGACACTTAACCCTAAGGTACTCTAGGGGCGAGTGGTCCTGATGTAAGGCACTTAACCCTAAGTTACTCTAGGGGAGACTGGTCCTGATGTAAGGCACTTAACCCTAAGTTACTCTAGGGGAGTCTGGCCCTGATGTAAGACACTTAACCCTAAGTTACTCTTGGGGAGACTGGTCCTGATGTAAGACACTTAACCCTAAGTTACTCTTGGGGAGACTGGCCCTGATGTAAGGCACTTAACCCTAAGTTAATCTAGGGGAGATTGGCCCTGATGTAAGGCACTTAACCCTAAGTTACTCTTGGGGAGACTGGTCCTGATGTAAGACACTTAACCCTAAGTTACTCTAGGGGAGACTGGTCCTGATGTAAGACACTAAACCCTACGTTACTCAGTGGGAGACTGGTCCTGAGGTAAGACACGTAACCCTAAGTTACTCTTGGGAGACTGGTCCTGATGTAAGACACTTAACCTTAAGTTACTGTAGGGAAGACTGGTCCTGATGTAAGACACTTAACCCTAAGTTACTCTAGGGGAGACTGGCCCTGATGTAAGGCACTTAACCCTAAGTTACTCTTGGGGAGACTGGTCCTGATGTAAGGCACTTAACCCTAAGTTACTCTAGGGGAGACTGGCCCTGATGTAAGGCACTTAACCCTAAGTTACTCTTGGGGAGACTGGTCTTGATGTAAGACACTTAACCCTATGTTACTCTAGGGGAGACTGGTCCTGAACAATTGATAGTTGCTTTGGATAAAAGCGTCTGCTAAATGCATAAATGTCAAAAGAGTCCTTGTTTCTTTCAGCAATAAGAAATATACAAAACATTTTGGTACCAACCAAATGGTTCACCGTTGTGCCCTGATGAATGTAAAGTCTAGAAGAAGTTTGTGTGGAGCTGACCGTTGTGTATACTAAACACGTTAATATAGAATAAAATGCTATATTGGGTAATATACAACGGCATTGAACACGATTCAACCAATCATAATCAAGGACCAGAACTCACTGTTTTAGAAGAGAAACTTTGCAGTAGCTAGCACTTTACTGTCAACTTTACATTTGCTCGGACTCGCTATCAACTTTACACAAGCTAGCACAATCAACTAGCTAGCGCTGTAGCCTACTTTCAAACATTAACTTTACCTTTAGCCTTGAACTTTACTTAAAATAGCAGTCTGCTGTTAACTATCAACACATTCATTAGCGCTATATTATCAACTTTACACTAGTTAGCATGCTGCTATCAACTTTACACTAGTAGCATGCTACTATCAACTTTACATTAGTAAGCACTTTATTATCAACTTTACATTAGTAAGCACTTTATCATCAACTTTACACTAGCTAGCACTTTGCTGTCAACTTTACACTAGTTAGGGATGAATTAGCACAGAGGTCATAGGTTAGAGGAGACCATAGGTTAGGTTTCAAGTTTGTAGATGTACTGGCAACAAGTAAGGGCAATTCAATGGCTCAACTAAGGATTGAACCCACGTCTCTCATATGACTGGTGATTACACCCTCTGCCACTGTCCCAGTCCCTATAGGGTCAACCAAATATCCAGATTAACATCTCAGGTGGAGCTATGGGTTTGAAGGGACCATAGGTTAGAGGGGTCATAGGTTAAAGCATATGGCAGGGGGTCATAGGTTAGAGGGTCATGGGTTAGAGGGGTCATGGGTTAGAGGGGGTCATTGGTTAGAGGGGTCATGGGTTAGAGGGGGTCATGGGTTAGAGGGGTCATGGGTTAGAGGGGTCATAGGTTAGAGGGTCATGGGTTAGAGGGGTCATAGGTTAGAGGGGGGTCATGGGTTAGAGGGGGTCTTGGGTTAGAGGGGTCATAGGTTAGAGGGGTCATAGGTTAGAGGCACATGGCAGAGGTCTAGTAGTCTGCATAACACACACAGCAAACCAACACATAATCGGACGGTACTGAACACGCACAAGAAAAGACACACAGCTCAAACGTGCAGACGTGCTAAACGCTGTATATTATGACCGTACCCAATATCCCAAAACAAATCCCAAAGCCCTTGGATTAATGATGCGCTAATTGCTGTATA
This sequence comes from Tenualosa thibaudeaui, assembly GCA_027481765.1. Classification (NCBI taxonomy): domain Eukaryota; kingdom Metazoa; phylum Chordata; class Actinopteri; order Clupeiformes; family Clupeidae; genus Tenualosa; species Tenualosa thibaudeaui. The sequence goes on along the minus strand of JAIFZK010000225.1, from coordinate 214,927 downwards.
GGATAGATACACCCAATATAGAAATTCCAAAACCCTTGAATCCCCCCCAGTATCGGTCCACACAATTACACTAAAAGTTCAAACTAATCGAAAACAATGTGACCAAACTAATCAAAAACAATGAGACCAAACTAATCGAAAACATTGAGACCAAACTAATCAAAAACAATGAGACCAAACTAATCAAAAACAATGAGACCAAACTAATCAAAAACAATGTGACCAAACTAATCAAAAACAATGAGACCAAACTAATCGAAAACATTGAGACCAAACTAATCAAAAACAATGAGACCAAACTAATCAAAAACAATGAGACCAAACTAATCGAAAACATTGAGTCCAATTCTTGGCTCATTCTACAGTCTTTAAATCTCAGGACACAGGTAGGACACACAAGGTAATCTACTGTTGGAAACGCAATGAAAAATATAATCCACAGCAAAAAAAGGCAAACAAAGGCGATCGCTTGTCAAACTACACAAAAAATGCAAAAAGGCATAGATCTCAGTGGATCCGTTGGGTATAGTATTCCACAGCAAAGATGGAAATTGAGTATGGAAGTTGAGTATAGTAGTTGGGTATAGCAATCCACAGCGAATATGGAAATTGAGTATGGAAGTTGAGTATAGTAGTCGAGTATAGCAATCCACAGCAAAGATGGAAATTGAGTATGGAAGTTGAGTATAGTAGTTGGGTATAGCAATCCACAGCGAATATGGAAATTGAGTATGGTTAAAGTGGTTCTTAACGTATCATCATTTTTAACAAACTATTAAACAAAACAAGTAGACCTATATTAAATATAAACAGTATAAACAGTAAAACAGGAGATGCAGGTGAGGTCACTGTTTAAACACCATGTGTTTAAACAGCACACCTGCACTTGCTGAATCTCTCCACGGACTACCCCATACACCTAACGCAAGTACCTAAGTAAGCGGTGCGCGGTGATGGGACTTGTGGGCAGTCGAGGTCTTAAAGAGACAAGCCACATCCATCCCAAAATACCTAGTGGATACCTAATCGATATATTACACAGGTCTACATATGAATAACGTTCATTATACGTAAACATTATATGTAATACATGCATGTGCAATAACAACCTTAGAATTTAAAGGGACCCTAACATTCATTTGACTTTGTTGTAATAGTTTTTTGAGTATGTGTGTGTGTGTGTGTGTGTGTGTGTGTGTGTGTGTAGCTGAAAGAGCGGCTGCTCCAGCGGCAACAGGGCAGCTACATCCTGGTGGTGGAGACGGGGCGTCAGCTGCTCCTGACAGTGGACTCGCGGACGGAGGCGTCCCTGCAGGCGGAGCTCGCCGACGTGCAGGAGCGCTGGAGGAGCGCCATCTTGAGGCTGGACGAAAGAAAGAAGGAGCTCAATGCCCTGCTGAAGGTCAGAATCTCAGAGTTAAATGCCCTGCTCAAGATCAGAATCTCAGAGTTAAACTTCGTTCTCAAGGTCAGCATCTCAGAGCTAAACACCCTGCTGAAGGTCAGAATCTCAGAGTTAAACTCCGTTCTCAAGATCAGAATCTCAGAGCTAAACACCCTGCTCAAGATCAGAATCTCAGAGCTAAACACCCTGCTGAAAGTCAGAATCTCAGAGTTAAACTCCGTTCTCAAGGTCAGCATCTCAGAGCTAAACACCCTGCTGAAGGTCAGAATCTCAGAGTTAAACTCCGTTCTCAAGATCAGAATCTCAGAGCTAAACACCCTGCTCAAGATCAGAATCTCAGAGCTAAACACCCTGCTGAAAGTCAGAATCTCAGAGTTAAACTCCGTTCTCAAGGTCAGCATCTCAGAGCTAAACACCCTGCTGAAGGTCAGAATCTCAGAGTTAAACTCCGTTCTCAAGATCAGAATCTCAGAGCTAAACACCCTGCTCAAGATCAGAATCTCAGAGCTAAACACCCCGCTGAAGGTCAGAATCTCAGAGTTAAACTCCGTTCTCAAGATCAGAATCTCAGAGCTAAACACCTTGCTCAATGTCAGCGTCTCAGTAGCTAAACACCCTACTTAAAGTCAATTGCCATAGGTTGATAGTTAAATACTATCTCGTAGGAAATTCTGGTGTCCTTAAGCTTCCACAACATGGCGTACACATGACATATCCATTATAAAAATACAGAGAATAAATCCAATTATGTGTGCCATTTAGGGTGCTAAGTTCTTTGGTTTGGAAGTAGTGTGGATCTATAGATGACTGTGTACGTCTGTACGGGTATAGATAACTTTGTAGACGTTTCTATACAGTACGGGTATAGATGACTGTGTAGGTCTTTCTATAGGGTACACGTGTAGATGACTGTAAATGTTTCTATAGGGTATGAGTATAGATGACTGTTAGATGTTTCTGTGGGTTAATGTATAGATGACTGTGTAGGTGTTTCTATAGGGTATGTGCATAGATAACTGTGT
>JAIFZK010000225.1:177500-187500 GCA_027481765.1 Tenualosa thibaudeaui | reverse complement strand
ATGTCTATGACAGAGCCAAAGATATTAGATTGGAGCCGCAAGATACTGGCTACATGCTAGTTCATGTCTATGACAGAGCCAAAGATATTAGATTGGAAGCGCAAGATACTAGCTACATGCTAGTTCATGTCTATGACAGAGCCAAAGATATTAGATTGGAGCAGCAAGATACTGGCTACATGCTAGTTCATGTCTATGACAGAGCCAAAGATATTAGATTGGAGCCGCAAGATACTGGCTACATGCTAGTTCATGTCTATGACAGAGCCAAAGATATTAGATTGGAGCAGCAAGATACTGGCTACATGCTAGTTCATGTCTATGACAGAGCCAAAGATATTAGATTGGAGCAGCAAGATACTGGCTACATGCTAGTTTATGTCTATGACAGAACCAAAGATATTAGATTGGAGCAGCAAGATACTGGCTACATGCTAGTTCATGTCTATGACAGAGCCAAAGATATTAGATAGGAGCCACAAGATACTGGCTACATGCTAGTTCATGTCTATGACAGAGCCAAAGATTCTAGATAGGAGCAGCAAGATACTGGCTACATGCTAGTTCATGTCTATGACAGAGCCAAAGATATTAGATTGGAGCCGCAAGATACTGGCTACATGCTAGTTCATGTCTATGACAGAGCCAAAGATATTAGATTGGAGCCACAAGATACTGGCTACATGCTAGTTCATGTCTATGACAGAGCCAAAGATATTAGATTGGAGCCGCAAGATACTGGCTACATGCTAGTTCATGTCTATGACAGAGCCAAAGATATTAGATAGGAGCCACAAGATACTGGCTACATGCTAGTTCATGTCTATGACAGAGCCAAAGATATTAGATTGGAGCAGCAAGATACTGGCTACATGCTAGTTCATGTCTATGACAGAGCCAAAGATATTAGATTGGAGCCGCAAGATACTGGCTACATGCTAGTTCATGTCTATGACAGAGCCAAAGATATTAGATTGGAGCAGCAAGATACTGGCTACATGCTAGTTCATGTCTATGACAGAGCCAAAGATATTAGATTGGAGCCACAAGATACTGGCTACATGCTAGTTCATGTCTATGACAGAGCCAAAGATATTAGATTGGAGCCGCAAGATACTGGCTACATGCTAGTTCATGTCTATGACAGAGCCAAAGATATTAGATTGGAGCAGCAAGATACTGGCTACATGCTAGTTTATGTCTATGACAGAACCAAAGATATTAGATTGGAGCAGCAAGATACTGGCTACATGCTAGTTCATGTCTATGACAGAGCCAAAGATATTAGATTGGAGCCACAAGATACTGGCTACATGCTAGTTCATGTCTGTGACAGAGCCAAAGATTCTAGATAGGAGCAGCAAGATACTGGCTACATGCTAGTTCATGTCTATGACAGAGCCAAAGATATTAGATTGGAGCCGCAAGATATTGGCTACATGCTAGTTCATGTCTATGACAAAGCCAAAGATACTAGATTGGAGCAGCAAGATACTGGCTACATGCTAGTTCATGTCTATGACAGAGCCAAAGATATTAGATTGGAGCCACAAGATACTGGCTACATGCTAGTTCATGTCTATGACAGAGCCAAAGATATTAGATTGGAGCATCAAGATACTGGCTACATGCTAGTTCATGTCTATGACAGAGCCAAAGATATTAGATTGGAGCCACAAGATACTGGCTACATGCTAGTTCATGTCTATGACAGAGCCAAAGATATTAGATTGGAGCCACAAGATACTGGCTACATGCTAGTTCATGTCTGTGACAGAGCCAAAGATTCTATATAGGAGCAGCAAGATACTGGCTACATGCTAGTTCATGTCTATGACAGAGCCAAAGATATTAGATTGGAGCATCAAGATACTGGCTACATGCTAGTTCATGTCTATGACAGAGCCAAAGATATTAGATTGGAGCCACAAGATACTGGCTACATGCTAGTTCATGTCTGTGACAGAGCCAAAGATTCTAGATAGGAGATAGGAGATCACATAGATGGGACTGATGATGAGTATATGTTTTGAGTGGTAATTACACAGAGGTTGATGTACTGGCTGTCTAGTCATACACTGATACACTTGTTAACAGAAATGAGGATGATCCTAGTTTCTAGTTAATAGATCATTAATCGATTGTTAGTTAATGAGTTATAAATGACACATCAGTTTGTTAAGGATTTATGTGCCTTATAGATAGTCAATAGATAACTTACAAGCTGTTAGTTAACAAGTTATAAATTACTTGTTAACTGTATGTTAATTTAAGTATTTAATTTTAATTTTAAGTTTATTTAAATTTAATTTTAGTTAGTAATAGATCATGAACAAACTATTAGTAAATTGCTTACTAATGACTTGTTAAGTATCAGTTAATAGTTTATATATGTTGTTGCAGCTATTCCTAATTTATTAACAGTTATAACAACATAAATGAGGAATAGTTGCAACTTTAGAATAACATCCCAACAACATATATAAACCATTAACTGATACTTAACAAGTCATCAGTAAGTAATTTACTAATAGCTTGTTCATCTATTACTAATTTATAAGGTATAGTTATAAATCATTAACATACAGTTAACAAGTAATTTATAACTTGTTACCTAACAGCTTGTAAGCTATATATTAACTATCTATAAGGCACAGTTATAAATCCTTAACAAACTGTTACCTGTTATTTAACAAGTCGTTTAGAACTCATTAACTCAGAAAGTTTGTAATATTGAGGTGGAAACCTAAATTGGCCGTGATATTAACCATGAGAGTATGGTAAGACCACAGTATGACATCTTGGCTCTTAACAACTAAATTAAAATATTATTTTAATATTTAATCTTATCAATCCCAATATTTTGCATATGTATGCAAACTCAACTCTCTCCAAACAATGTGCATTGCTTAGTTTTGTTTTGTGGCTGGAGTTTTTGTACGGTGTTGGAGATGATGTTGGTCGGTGCATGAAGTGTGCAATGCGCTAAAGCAATTCTTGTGCGGCTTCATTCGTTTTTTCTGGCCGCAAACCTACGAGGATATTGAGATCAAAATAATAGATGGCATTTGGCATTCTCAAGGAGAAGTTTCAGGGTACGCATGGGCTGAGACTCAGTCCTTAAAGCACCTGTGACATAACTGATCATCTACCAGTGTGCCATAAACTATTGCATAACATTACAATGTTGTGCATTGAATCACCCTTCTCATTTACTAGGATGACGTGAGAGAAGGTCAAAGAGTGGATGATTAAATCCATCAAAAGCGCTTCAATTTAAATAATACGTTTTTATGTTTATGTATTTATTTTATGTAAATGTATTTGATTTGATTTTTTTATTTTTATATAAGTATATTTTTGTTCTGTTTCTCCATCGCAATACAAGATCCAAGAAATTCATCACAAACTGACAGGTCGCTCTTCTGTGCATAGCACTTCTATTTTAAAAATTTAAATAGTTCATCACCATCCTGTGTTTAAGAACGGCAATATTGACTGCTTAACTAATTACACTATAAAAGTATAAAACAACGACTGTGCAATAGTTTTGCGATTTACAATTCACGGGCCTCGACAAAACCTGTGTTGCTCAGACCCTGGGAAATACAGCGCACGTTGTGTAGTCATTTTCACTCAGGGTTTTGACTCTCAATAGATGATGTCTATGTCTTTGTAACTTTGCCATGATACACTAGTTTGCATAAATGAGGCTGATATACTAGTTGTGTAGTTATACACTGACCTACACTTGTTGACCTAAATTAGGCTGATGATCATATTTTGCCTGTACAGCTGAGGCTCATGGGAGATTGCCGTGGCAATATAAATGCAGTGAAAAAGCGGAAGAGGAGTTAGAGGAAGACAAGGAAGACCTCTCTGGATTCACAAACCCCGACAGCACGGAGACACAGAGCACAGGTTAATCTACAACACACACATCCTCAACACGCTAGTCTACAACACGCTAGTCAACAACTGGAGCATGTCTGTCCATAACACGCCAGTCAACGCCTAGAGTATGTCAGTCCACAACATGCTACTCTAAAACTAGAGCATCTCAGTCTACAACATGCTGGTCTGTAAAATGCTAGTCTACAACTCGCTAGTCTACAACATGCTAGTCCACAACTAGAGCATGCCAGTCTACAATACGCTAGTCTACAATACGCTAGTCAACAACAAGAGCATTTCTGTCTAAAACGTGCTAGTCTACAACAAGAGCATGTCAGTTTACAACACAATAGTCTACAACATGCTAGACAACAACTAGAGCATGTCTGTCTGAAACACACAAGTCTACAACACGCTAGTCATTTACATTTACATTTATGCATTTAGCAGACGCTTTTATCCAAAGCAACTTACAAAAATAGGATAACATTCAAGCTACGACACAATGAAAGAACTAACAAGGAGCACATATTGCTAACATAGAAACTGCACTATTTTAAGTTGAAAGTGCAATAGTGTAATACAGTGCAGAGACATTAAGTTATTAAGTGCATTCTCAAAATTTACGCCAGGAGATATTCTTGGAAGAGCTGGGTCTTCAAGAGTTTCTTGAAGGTGGAGAGGGTATCAGTTGATCTGGTAGCACTTGGAAGGTCATTCCACCAGCGCGGATCCAGATAGTCAACAACAAAAACATGTCAGTCTACAACACACTAATCTACTAGAGCATGTCTGTCTAAAACATGTTAGTCTACAACATGCTAGTCTACAACAAAAACATGTTAGTCTACAACGTGTTAGTCTACAACTAGAGCGTGTCTGTTTAAAACACGCTACTCTACAACACGCTAGTCAACTAGTGCACACAGTCCACCACAGGCTAACACACACACACACACACACACAAAGACACACAGACAAAGACACACACAGACACACACACACTGGACATGACTCAGATATGACAGCTGTGACGTGTTTGTGGCAGGAGTAATCGAGAGATGGGAGTTGCTTCAGGCTCAATCCAACCTGCAGCCATGGCAACAGTTGACCTCTGACCTGGAGGCCATGGAGGTGTGGCTAGATGAAGCAGAGGCGGAGCTTATCGAGCTGAGGGGGCGGGACTTCAGCACTGACATCCACGCCATCGAACAACGAATCAGGAGGCTTAAGGTCAGTGTGTGTGTGTGTGTGTGTGTGTGTGTGTGTGTGTGTACATGTTGTGAGGCTACTTTTGCTTTCCATGTGTCTTGTCCTCACGTGTCTCCAGAGTTGTCAGCACACACACACACACACACACACACACACACACACACACACACACACACACACACTACAGACCTAGAGAGAGCGCTACACAGTGGTCTAGAGAGACACACACACACACACACACACACACACACACACACTACTAACCCATATAGCCCCCCTGCCCAGAGTCTGTCATTAAGGCTGTTTTTATCTCAGACATTTAAAGCACTGCACACACACACACACACACACACACACACTCACTAATACATATACTGTGTATACATATACACACTCAGCCAAACACACACACAACCAAACACACACTCAGACTAAACACACACACACACACTCAGTAATACATATACTGTGTATACATAGACACACTCAGCCAAACACACACACACACACACACACACACACACACACACACACACACACACACACTCTACTGACCTACATAGAGGTCTACACAGTGGTCTATAAATACACACACACACACACACACACACACACACACTCTACTGACCTACATAGAGGTCTACACAGTGGTCTATAAATACACACACACACACACACACACACACACACACACACACACACACACACACACACACACACACACACACACACACTACTAACCCATATAGCCCCCCTGCCCAGAGTCTGTCATTAAGGCTGTTTTTATCTCAGACATTTAAAGCACTGCACACACACACACACACACACACACACACTCACTAATACATATACTGTGTATACATATACACACTCAGCCAAACACACACACAACCAAACACACACTCAGACTAAACACACACACACACACTCAGTAATACATATACTGTGTATACATAGACACACTCAGCCAAACACACACACACACACACACACACACACACACACACACACACACACACACTCACTAATACATATACTGTGTATACATATACACACTCAGCCAAACACACACACACACACAACCAAACACACATACACACACACACACACACTCACTAATACATATACTGTGTATACATATACACACTCAGCCAAACACACACACACACACACACAACCAAACACACATACACACACACACACACACACTCACTAATACAAATACTGTGTATACATATACACACTCAGCCAAACACACACACACACACACAACCAAACACACATACACACACACACACACACACACACACACACATACACTCACTAATACATATACTGTGTATACATATACACACTCAGCCAAACACACACACACAACCAAACACACACTCCGACTAAACACACACACACACACACACACACACACACTCAGTAATACATATACTGTGTATACATACATTGCGTTTCACCAGACACCAGATGTGCAATTTAAACTAGAAACATGCACACACGCACACACACACACACACACACACAAACACACAGCTACACTCATGGACATGAAGTGTACACAGACATCCACAATAAATAGACATAAGATATACGACATACAAGTAAACATATACTGTTGCAGGATAGTCGGCGGCGGAGCAGACAGAGGGAGGCCAAAACGGTGATCCTCAGAAGGAATATTTATTATTTTTTTCCCTTTTCAAATTTTTCTTAAAAATTGTGCAAATATTTACAGTGAAGAATAAACTTCCCAAAATGCAAAAGAAAACTTGTGAAGTACACAAAACTAAATAGGCATTGGTTCACCAGGCTACGTCAAAAGACCCTGTACAACATTTCTCAATAACCAAGTATTGTACCTTCCACTCAAGACTCCTTTCCCAACTGAGGCTCTGGGCCTAATACAGAGCAGTGCTAGCTGCAGCCCCTCCCACAGGGTAGCCCAAATGCAAACATAAATCAATTAACTAAATAACAACATTGTGATAGCCCAATAATAACTGAAAGAAACAAAAACAAAATACACAATAACTCAAAATTATTTTCAGTAAACAAGAAGCCTTAGGTGCATAATAAAATACCCGTTTCCCCATCACCATTAAAACACCCCCGTCACAATGGCGCAGTCCACGAAACACCCGGGAACTCTACCATAACTAGCCAATGGAACATTCCCTCGGTTTCTCCACGATAACCGGGAAGTTCGGATAGCGCGGTGAGTAACAGAAGACAGTTGTTTTTGTAAATGCTAAATACTAATAAACTTCATCGTTTTAAACAGCCAGTGTGTATAATTGTGATTCTCCGCAACCAGACATGCTTAAAACAGATGAGACGATGATGATTATGAACATGAAGTGTGGATGGTAGACGTAAGTTTAGGACCAAACAATTGCTACTTGAAATGCTGGTAGGCCTTTCCCTGCACCCTCATAACAATGTAAGGCTGAAGACAGGTTATTGCAAATGGTGGGGTATGACATGTTTTGAAACCAGAATTATGAACAGTACAAAACGGTAATGCGAACAAAGTTGAAACTCACAGCAACAGGTCAGCTTTGATGTTTAACATTGCCGGCAATTGGCTGCCTATGTACTGTGTGCTTACGTGAATACTTGTCTGCGTGAGCGTCATGGCTCAGTCCGTGACATATACGCTTCCAGCAAGAAGGAAAGTTTGAGGCTCTTCTTGGTAGCTGGTGTAGGTTGGAAAAAAAGTGAAATGTGTAATATGTAAGGTGCAATAAGTGAAGGTGCAATTTGTAAGTGCAAGTGTGAAAGCAGCATGGACATCAGTGTGTGTGAGATTGTTTTTGGATGTCAGTAACATGTTCATGGACTCTTCTTCATTGTGTTTATTAGCCTGATGGCTTGTGGGAAGAAGCTGTTTCTCAGTCTATTTGTGTGGCTCTGCATGCTGTGGTAGTGCTTTCCAGATGGTAAAAGGGAGAACAGTTTGTGTGCTGGGTGGGTGGTGTCCTTGATGATGCTGATGGCTCTCTTGGAACAGTGTGATGTTGTGAAGTCCTGAATGGCTGCTCGGGGTCTGGTCTGATCTGATGATCTTTTCTGCAGTCCTCACCACCCTCTGAGAGAGCCTTCTTGTCCACAGCTGAGCAGCTGCCATGCCAGACGGAGAGGCTGCTGGTAAGGATGCTCTCAGTAGCACCCCTGTAGAAGGTGGTGAGTGCAGAAGTGGGGAGATCATCTCTCCTCATCCTGCGCAGGAAGTGAAGGCGTGTCTGTGCTTTCTTGACCAGGGAGGTGGTGTTGGTGGTCCATGTGAGGTCATCTGTGATGTCCACTCCCAGAAATGTTGTGCTTTTCACAGACTCCACAGTACTGCCATTGATTGTGAATGGGGTGTGTGTCGGGTGTTGTTTCCTGAAGTCTACAGTTATTTCTTTTGTTTTGTTGACATTGAGTTGTAGGTTGTTTGTCACACCAGTTGATGAGTTGATGTACCTCCTCGCTGTATGCTGAGTCGTCATCACTGATGAGGCCCACCACTGTTGTGTCATGTGAACTTGATGATGTGGTTCGATGTGAATCTGGCACAGCAGTCGTGGGTCATCAGTGTGAACAGCAATGGAGACAGCACACATCCCTGGGGGACCCCGGTGTTAATGATGGTGGTCTCTGAGGAGTTTTTGCCGACTCTTACAGTCTGTGGTCTGTTAGTGAGAAAGTCCAGCAGCCAGTGGCATAATGAAGCTCTGATGCCTGTTGCACTCAGTTTGTTCACCAGGTGCACAGCATGGATGACCATGTTGAAGGTGGAGCTGAAGTCGATGAACAGCATCCGTACCTGACCTGATCCGTACCTGACTGTTTTTGTGTTCCAGATGAGCCAGGCATAGGTGGAGTGCTGTTGCTATGGCGTCATCAGTGGAGCGTTTGGGGCGATATGCAAACTGGTTTGGGTCCAGAGTAGTGGGAAGGCTGGATGTTATGTGGGCCTTGACCAACCTTTCAAAGCGCTTCATCATAATGGGAGTGAGTGCTATGGGTCTGTAGTTGTTTAGTGATGTAGCTGGGGATTTTTTTGCTAGTGGTACAATGGTGGAAGCTTTGAAGCTTTCTGGTATGACGGCTTGGCTCAGTGAGATGTTGAAACTACCTGTGAGGACATCTGTGAGTGAGTCTGCACAGTCTCTGAGCACACGCCCGGGTATGTTGTCCGGACCTGCAGCTTTTCTGGGTAAAAAAAGAAAGACCCTAGGGATCCCTTCACCTTGAGTAGGGTCTTCCTCACATCCACAGGGTCTAGTTGGAGTGTTGTGTTGTCTGGGCCAGTAGGGGCTTTTGCTGGAGTGGTGGTGTTGTTTTCTTCAAACTGGCTGAAGAAGGTGTTGAGAGAGTTGAGGAAGTCTGTGTTTTCCTCGCACGGCAGGGGTGTTGGTTTGTAGTCTGTGACTGACTGGATGTCTTGCCACAGGCGTCTGTGAATTTTCTGTCCATAGGCCCGCTTGGCTGCTCTCTCGCCCCGGTGCAGGTTGGCCCTGGCTGATCTGAGAGCGTCTTTGTCCCCGGACTTGAAAGTAGTGTTGCGTGCTCTCAGGAGCTCACTTACCTCCCTGGTGAACCAAGGTTTGTCATTTGCTCCTACAGTGACAGTCTTTGTGACTGTGACATCATCCATGCATTTGGATATGTATCCAGTCACAGACCAAACACATACACACAAATACATATACACACTCAACCAAACACACACACACACACTCAACCAAACACAAACACACAAATACATGTACTCACTCAACTAAACACACACACACACACAGAAGTCAAAAGTCAAAGTATACTTTGTCAATTCACTATGTAACAGCGATTACACAGAGGACTGAAATTGCGTTTCACCAGACACCAGATGTGCAAT
>JAIFZK010000225.1:155000-170000 GCA_027481765.1 Tenualosa thibaudeaui | reverse complement strand
GAGAACCTTGGGTCTGAGCGGAAGCCTGGGTCTGAGCAGAACCTTGATTCTGAGCAGAACCCTGGGTCTGAATGGAACTTTGATTCTGAACAGAACCTTGGGTCTGAGTGGAACCTTGTTTGCTGTCATTTAAAGCTTTGTTTTTCTTTGCTGAGACTGAAACATTCTTTTCATCCCTCCATCCCTCCACCCTTCCATCCTCCCACAGCCATGGGGCAAACCCAGCCGGTCTCTACCAGGAGCTCCAGTTGGCCACCCGCAACGCAGGTACCTATCCTCCCCCCAGCCCCTGACCCCACTACTACAACGCAGGAAAGATGACAGAACTCTGCTGCTAGCTCCTCACAGTGGCTTGGAGTGGTACTACACATAAGCCTTTAACTTTATTTCGTTTTCCTTTGGTCAGAAGCTGTTAACTAAAACACTAGAAGCTCGACTGAGAGCATCTCAGAAAGCCGGCCAGTGTCTGATCAGAATGAGTTTTGCCATCTCACCAGCGTCCAGCCCGCTGAGAATGTTGATCTTTAAACTTCTGTTCTTACATGGCGTTCAAAGCATCATGTAACGCTGCTCTGTTCTCTGCCTTCTTTTGATTTGCGGCTTGACTCACCCTTCACCTGCAGGTGGCAGTATTGCAGCATTGAGGTTTCAAACGACAGTCAGACAAAAGTTTCTGGTCATTCACTCTACTGAGCAATAGTCTGACATACATCCCCCAGTCTAGACAGAGTTCCTCATGTGACGCAGATACTGTAGTTCTTCAGGAACCAAGCACTCTGAGGAGGAACTTTGACCCTTGACCCTTGACTTAGCTGACCTCAGTCAGACAAGAAACATCCATACCATCTGTAGCCAGACGCGTGTGTGTGTTTGTGTGTGTGTGTGTGTATGTACTATAGGTGCTGATCTTGCAGTGCAGTTCAGACCAGACAACAAACATCCATACCATCTGTAGCCAGACGTGTGTGTGTTTGTGTGTGTGTGTGTGTGTGTGTGTGTGTGTGTGTGTGTGTGTGTGTGTGTGTGTGTGTGTGTGTGTGTGTGTTATTGGTGCCGACCTATTCTGCCAGTGACACAACCTTCTTATCTTTGTAGCTGTAGCATACTGTGAGTGTCTGATTTCACTCTGCTGAAATGTGTGTGTGTGTGTGTGTGTGTGTGTGTGTGTGTGTGTGTGTGTGTGTGTGTGTGTGTGTGTGTGTGTGTGTGTGTGTGTGTGTGTGTGTGTGTGTGTGTGTGTGTGTGTGTGTGTGTGTGTGTGTGTGTGTGTGTGTGTGTGTGTGTGTGTGTGTGTGTGTGTGTGTGTGTGTGTGTGTATGTGTGTGTATGTGTGTGTGTGTGTATGTGTGTGTGTCACTGTGTGCTTATGTGTGTGTGTGTGTGTGTGTGTGTGTGTGTGTGTGTGTGTGTGTGTGTGTGTGTGTGTGTGTGTGTGTGTGTGTGTGTGTGTGTGTGTGTGTGTGTGTGTGTGTGTGTATGTGTGTGTGTGTGTGTGTGTGTGTGTGTGTGTGTGTGTGTGTGTGTGTGTGTGTGTGTGTGTGTGTGTGTGTGTGTGTGTGTGTGTGTGTGTGTGTGTGTAAAGATGGCCCGGAGGCTCTGTCTGTGGTTCTTCCCGATCTGAGCGGCGCTCTCGTCCCCCGAGGTCGTCGTGGGACGTCCCGCTGTCCGTCCTTCTTCCTGCGGGTCCTGCGGGCGGCTCTTCCTCTGCAGCTCCTCCTCCTCCTCCTGACGCTGGCCTGCCTGGTGCCCGCGACGGAGCAGGACTACAGCTGTCACCATGCCAACAACTTCGCCCGCTCCTTCCACCCCATGCTGCGCTACACCAATGGACCGCCCCCCATATAAATCCCGCCCACCCGAGGACCGCCCCCATATAAATCCCGCCCCCCCAAGGACCGCCCCCATATAAATCCCGCCCATCCAAGGACCGCCCCCATATGAATCCCGCCCACACAAGGACCGTCCCCATGTTAATCCCACCCACCCAAGGACCGCCCCCATATGGATCCCGCCCACCCAAGGAAAAGACATCCATATGTCTCCCGCCCACCCAAGTACCGCCCCCCATATAAATCCCGCCCACCCAAGGACCGCCCCCCACACAAATCCCGCCCATCCAAGGAAAAGACATCCATCTGTCTATCTATCTATCATTCTGTCTATCGGATTTATTGACGTTTTTAGAGGCCTTTCCTGTGGAGAAGAAAGCAGAGGCCGTCGTGTGTTTAACTTTCACTAGTGCCCAAAGTTGAGTTGGGATTGAATTGCCGTTCCGATCACGTTTGACCCTCCCCTCTTGCCGTAGCCCTCTGCAGGCATGGCCGGAGGAGAGAGATCGCTTAGCTCCTCGTCTAACACTGCTAGCACTGCTCCCCCCCACCCCCACCCCTCCACTGGGGTCCGCTGCATGAACAACAGTGCCCCCCTCAAAGCCAAGACAAAGCTATTTATTCTGTTTTATTTTTTCAGTATTTAAAAGACTCACGTATACCGCTTGAGTTATTTGTAAATGAAGGCAGTTATTTTTGTACCGTTTTTTTTTTTTTTTTTTCGAAATGGTTTTTGTTTGTTTGTTTAAAAATCTGGCCTCGGCCTGTGGTTTGAAGTGAAGACCCCGATTGGAGTTTGGCTTGTTTGCAATCATTTAGAACTTATATAAACCTGTTGAAAAGATCATTTATTGTTTATGCTTACATCAAACAAGGTTTTCTTTGCATTAAAAATTAAAATGAATTAATTACAAACACACCATTTGCTCTTTCACATTTTCACTTATGTCGGCTGGCAACAAATCAAATCCAGGCCAGATAGCAGCCAGATCAGGGCCAGATCAGACAGAAGGACAAAGGCACAGGTGGTTTAGAACTCAAACAGAACACATGAGACCCAACAGAACCCAGTACTGATTGCAACATTTATTGTGTGTGTGTGTGTGTGTGAGTGAGTGAGTGCATGTATGGGTTATGACTGAAGGGTTGAGCCAATGACTGTATATTTAGGTGGACAGCACATCTTAATTAATGCCATGGGATTGAAGCCTCCGCAACTGTAAAATCTGCAACCGAAACAGCTTACTTCCTGCTACGTAGCACTTTGAGCGTGCCCAGTGCAACCGAAACAGCTTACTTCCTGCTACGTAGCACTTTGAGCGTGCCCAGTGCAACCGAAACAGCTTACTTCCTGCTACGTAGCACTTTGAGCGTGCCCAGTGCAACCGAAACAGCTTACTTCCTGCTACGTAGCACTTTGAGCATGCCCAGTGAGGAGGATACGCCAGTCAGGCACGCCCACTCCAGATGTATCGTTCTACTGATGGAGCATTCGAGTCGGCTGCAAAAAGATCTGCCGTTTCTAACCACTTAAGGTTCAAAAGCAGTGGCACGAATCTCTTTCGGGTAAGTATCTCCGATAAATTTCTTGCTTAATAGTATACAGAACTACAATACGTGAACGTAAACGTTTGAGTGTTTAGTCTGGTTAATATGAATTTCAATCGCTCTCTCAATGCCCCCCTGGTGGTTACTTAGGAAAATGTCACATCCAGAGTCCGTTCGATGGCCAATCGTGTTTAATTTCGGGGTGCGGAATTGCTATCCCTTTCACAGTCCCCACAAATGTGGACATGACATTGTCACATTATATTACACTACATTACATTTAGAGAGAGAGCGAGAGAGAAAGAGAGAGTGAGACACAGAAAGAGAAAGAGAGAGACAGAGAGAAAGACAGAGAGAGAGAGAGAGAAAGAAAGAGAGAGTGAGACACTGTTTACATTCAGCAGCATTCGATTCCGAGTTTAGCCTGTTTTTAACCAAAGGAAGCCAACTAATTTACAATGTTATTACTATTACTATTGACACTTAGAAACTATTACATTGTTATTACTATTACTATTGACTCTTAGAAACTTTTACAATGTTATTACTATCTGTTTATTACATAACATTTTGCAGAAGATTTTATGCAAAGCAACTTACAAAGAGAGGACATAATCAATAGCATACAAAGTGTACAGTGTTTGCAGGCAAAGAATAGAATAGATAAGTACTAGTGCAAAATGTTACACACACAAAGGTCTAATATACAGATGTCTGAATGCAGGGTAATATTACACATTGGTTATACAAGTTATTGCACAGATTATTTTTGCTCAGTGCATATATTGAGGTAGAGGATTCACCAGGCTGGGACCCTTACAACGATATATACACTTGAGCAGTGCAAGAAAAATCAGTGCAAGGGGGTTATTTAGATGAGTAGGGGTTAGTTTTGTTATGAGGGGAAGCTCTCTCGGAAGAGAAGAGTCTTCGCAAGCCTCTTGAAGGTCGAGAGGGATGGCCCTGCTCTTGTAACTGCTGGTGGCTTATTAAGTTCTTCTATTGTTAACCCAGGTGCGTGTGTGGTTAAGTCCGTACCTCCACACACGCCTTTGAATGACGCATGAGAATGCTGTCCTTACAGTGGGGTGTCTCTCATGCACATTCACCAGGTACTCCTTCATCTGTCTGACCAACATGAACACCAGTCCTAAGTCTAAGTTATTCTAGTCCTAAATTTTACGGTTGATGTGCAGTCTGTCTGTATATACAGTCATTGAGTTGAGCATTTACAGCCCCCTCATGAAGATGACTGAAAAACTAACAGAGGAATAAAGATAAATTATTATACATATTATTTAATTATAATACATATTTAGTGATGACATATGTGATGAGGACAAACCTAGGGCTAACCCTAGGGCTAACCCTAACCCTAACCCTAACCCTAACCCTAGCCTATAGGCATATGCAATGAAGGGAAATATAGACATTTCTTTATGATACATTGTTCTATAAATTTGCTTTTCTTTACTGAGACACCGTGCAAGATTCTAGGCTCATTTAATAGCTTTGTATTCACTTTGATGGTTATTACTCGTAATTTATCAGCAGTGTTGCTTTAAACAGCTTCTCTAAAAGTCTGGCAAATCTTCTAATCGTAATCAAATTGACGACATTCGTTAACTGGTTTAGCAAATTTCTCCAAACATTACATTACATTTACATTTCATTTATGCATTTAGACGCTTTTATCCCAAGCGACAAAAGAGGAGAACATTCAAGCAGTAATTGTTTTAAGAAAGGCACTTTAGACAAATGGTCTGGTTAAAAATTTGGCCTTCATATCACCAGCAAAGAAGTGGAAAAAAAAACAAAACTACAGCACTCTTTTAATCAAACATTTACGATAGTTCCTGTAAAGCAATTTCCATCTTGTCTCTGTGTGAAAGGGTTTGGTGTAGGGGTCACCTGATTTAAAACGGAAGCCTGTGCGCCATCCGTTTAGCAGACGCTTCTATCCAAAGTTAGCATTTAGCATTTATCAGCAGACTCTCAACAAAAAAATTAGGGGGGCCAGTCTTCCCTAGAGCAATTTAGTTAAGTGCCTTGCTCAAGGGCACAACAGTGGCAGCCCGGGATTCGAACCCACAATTTCCAGTCTACAAGCATGACGGCCAGGTTCTTTAACCGTTACACCACCACCACCCACACCTTAATGCAAGAGGGCCGTGTTTCACAGCTGTCAGTGGTCACCTCCTAGATATATATTTGGAGGTAGGTCTCCAAAAATTAGAACATTGTCAAGGATCAAAGATTTTTATTGAATTTAAAGAAGGTTGTCTTTCTGTTCACATATATGCACTTAAATACTTGGTAGGCCATCAAAATGGACACAAATAATTGCTTGAAATATTTCATTTTATGTGTACTGAATATATGCAAGTTTCATTGTGACCCTGAATTATTAAAATGAATTAACTTTTTGACAATATTCAATTTTTTTGACATCTACCTGTACAGGGAGAATGGGATGCTGTGGATGGAAAAGTCTTTGGAGAAACTACCACGGGCAATGGCAGGGACTTCTATGCACCTCAATGCCTTGACATTGATATAATGCCTGTCAATTCTCCAAAATGGGGCATATGTGGATCTTGTAGATTTGAAAGAAATAAAGAAATTTAAAATAAATGAAGTCAAAGAAGTCTGATGTCTTCAGAAAGGTGGGTGTAGTATAGATGTTAGTGTTTGGGTGTAGTATAGATGTTGGCTGATGTGAAGGCTTGTCTGTGTTCTGATTTGTGTTTGGGGAAAAAAAACTTCAAATGCACTTTGCCTTGAGGTGGTGTGGGGGCTGAAAAGGTCTTAATTATTGCAGGATCTCTCACTTCCCGACCATGACTAAGACCTGCACCAAAGGGTGTATTGCAAGTCCTGTAATGTAGCATTTTTCCAATGTATCATCTGTCAACAAACATTTAGTGATGTATATGTCTGGATTGATCGTTTGATTGTTTACATTCAAATTACTCTTCCAGACTTCTGAGAACGTCTGGAATGACGAGAAGAGCATAGAGAAAGTTTAAAACAATTTACCCTACAAACTTTCTTTAAAATAAACCTGCGCTGCTAGCAATAATCTTTCATTTGCCATTAAAAGATATGTCCGGTTGCAAAAAGCTTAAAAAGTGCCGTACGCTAAATGACCACAAGAGGGCGACTATAGACCACTCTAATGTGGATGAGGAAAACAGGAAATGGCCGCCAGCATGGCCAGTAGTATAAGCAATGCTACAGTGTGGTACTTGCAGAATTGTGAGTGAAATAGGCTTAGTGTGTCCACATTATACATTCCCAAGCATGTAGGTGAGGAACAATTGGCAGTATCCAGTCCGGTCTGTGTAATGCTTTGATTGTGAGGTTGAGGTCATTCATCACCTTATCATGTCATCTGCTTCTCTGCGACAATAGCAGGCAAATCATCAGCTTTGCGAGAAATTATTATTAAACATGGGTAGATTGTAGCCCGTTTACAGAGATTTTTTGTTCATTCACAGTGGGTGGGGGTTGAATCATCCACTGAACAATTTCACTCTTACTTGGTACCCAAATATCGGCGACATATGGCTACACCCAACAAGCACCCAACTTCTCCAACACTGTCCTGAAACTGATTGTGTGGGGGACTGAGACGTTTCAACTGCGGTCTAACCTGCCTAGCTTACGGTTCAAAAAGCCTTTTGCAATGTTCATATCCCCAAAACATTAAAATATTAACCCGTGTGACAACTTTAAGAGTAGGCTAGGCTAAACAAAATGCCGCAAGTGCAAGTTAGGCTATGTGAACGTCTGTAGTCTAAAAATCTAGGCGGTCCCTCCTGAGCTGCCAGGTTAAGTGGGACTGAGGGTTTAAGCGGTCCTGAGTCGCATCCGTCGGTCTGGTAGGTGGACTGTAAGCTGTACTGGATTTGATAACTTGATATCCATCCATTTCATCTATTCCATTATGGATGGCAAGTGGTGCCATCTGAACCAGGGCATCCCAATGACTGGGACATCCCCTTGCGTTGATGGTTCAGTCCAACCACGACGCAGAAATTGAAACTTGTAATATTGACCCATATTTACATTCGTTTCAAATTCAGTATTTACCATTTCAAAAACCCTAACTCAAACAGCAGTAAAATAAAACAAATAACATAAATGATCTATTTGCTTTTATTTGAGTAGTCTGAAAGATGGATAATAGAACTTTTGAGCCCATTTTTCATTTTTTTTTTCATGTGAGTTCTGCAAATAGAAGAAAGCACTGCAAAGTATTTAATTTAAGACAAATTAATATAAATGTAAGAAATGACATTTTCTTTTTATTAATTTGCCTAAACTACTTATTAATTGTTAATATTTGTTAATTTAAAATATTAACTTGTTAATATTTTAATTTCATCCATAAAATAGGCGAAATACAAGATCATTTTCATTCAACAAGTGACAACAGCAATTTCAAAAGTCCGCAAACCACTTATTTTAATTTCTCTTTCATCTAGAAGCGAATAATGACTGAACGAGGAAATACAAGCATGTCGTTATAGCCTTATGTGGAAATGAGAGGGACAACTGTTTTGCCTTGTCCATATTGTACATGCACTACGGTAAGTATGACGTGTAATTTGTGAGACCGGTGTTTATTTGTATGGATGAGAGCACGGCGAATATAAGATTTGTTTTTTTTATTCAGAGCAAAGTCGTTTAGAAAACCCATCCGAACAAGGTAAGGACAACACATTAACACCCCACAGGACTGAACCTGTGTCCTGGTTCGCTTTGGCAGCAGTGTTAGTGTAAGGAAACTCGAAAAAGTTGAGATTGCCGCGTTTCCAGTAAAGAAATTCTGTTAATGCCAGCAACTTTTAAGTCGTCATTTGTAATTACTTTTTGCATTTGTTTCTCCTATTTACCTACAACATCCAAGTGAAGTGCCTAAATGATACAAGCGTTGTAACTGTAGAGCCATACATAACATTTTAAAGCCGTACCAATACAATACCATGGTCTACGCTACCGGCCGGTCATAGGTTATGCATTATGTCACGACAGGCCTAACAGTTGCACTAACGTTACATTAACGTTAATTGAATTCGTAGATGTCTGTCGCTGTCTTGCGCATGATACGCTGCAGGAGGCTGACCACTGCTGGTCCGGGAATAAAGAAAGCCGTTCCCTGGAAGGATCTCAGTAAGTCATTTAACTTCACTTTGTGCAAGAGTCTGGATACTCTCTACTTCCTGCATCATCCTAAATTCTTACAGCGAAATGTAAACACTCCTCTAAAGTGTCACCTAAATTTGTGGGTAGAAAAATATTGGCTGACTTTATGTTATTATTGGCTGTTTTTGTGCCTTTATTTTTCAGTTACAGTAAAATCTCGTCTTAAATAATACCAACATAGCCTTATCAGAAAGCAGTAAAACTGATCATTTTGTATTAAAAGGCATAATATTTGAATTTGATTTCATTGAGATTTTAATAGGTTTAAAATGATACCAGGAAACATTTTTAGGCTTACTTACAAAAAAAAGCTTCATAGTCACTTTGTTAAATGGGTTGTTACAGCACATATGAACAGGTGGTGCTTAACAAAACTTCTGAAATTGAAATTGCGTTTATTACAAAAATGATCACTAGTTCCTAGGCTATGCTTTGGTTTGCAAACAATTCCACATGGATTGATAGAGAGCCCCGAAACAGTGGACAGTGTCTCTCAACTAATATTTACATTTCTAATCACATTTACATTTATGCATTTAGCAGACGCTTTTATCCAAAGCGACTTACAAAAGAGGATAAACATTCAAGCTACAACACAATGAAAGAAACTAACAGAGAGTCAATCGCAGTGTCTCTTGACTAATGTTCATCATCATTCCACACACCAAGAACATTTTCTGCACTACTACACTATGTCACCTTCTCTTTTGTATTTTACACGCTGTGCGGCATTATGGGACACCACCCCGGGCCTGCTACCGCTACACTATGTAGGTGTGCACTTTGTTTGAACATTAAATGTATTGTCTCTGCCTTCAATTTCTGTTTGCTGATTGGTTGCTAGAAGATCTAGTTGTGGAAACGGAAGCCTTAGGAGAGTACCCTAGCGTAGTAGTGTTGCAAAATGCAATATTGAATGGAGGCAGGCCTATGGCTCCACTAGCCTGACTAAACACCCATTAGGAACAGATATATTAGCCTACCTCCCCAGCCTGACTAAACACCCATTAGGAACAGATATATTAGCCTACCTCCCCAGCCTGACTAAACACCCATTAGGAACAGATATATTAGCCTACCTCCCCAGCCTGTCAGAGCAGCCGGTTAGTCTTGCGTTCTCTGCCATATACTACTGCAGTGCCAAAAGTTCTGTTTTCCTTAAATGACACAACTGCAGTTGTTTGTTTCTTTTGTTGCTCTACCTGCTTACTGGTTTTAGCTGTGGTGTCTTTTGCTGTTGCCTTTGATGGTTTAGCTGTTGGACGACCAGTTGGATGTGCTGCTTATGGTGGACATTAATGATTTAAGCTGCATGACCAGTAAGTAACAGCGACCATCTGGAGGGCAGCCACGGCCTACTCCTT
This sequence comes from Tenualosa thibaudeaui, assembly GCA_027481765.1. Taxonomy (NCBI): domain Eukaryota; kingdom Metazoa; phylum Chordata; class Actinopteri; order Clupeiformes; family Clupeidae; genus Tenualosa; species Tenualosa thibaudeaui. The sequence continues at coordinate 160,048 of JAIFZK010000225.1, read as the reverse complement.
GGGGCTTCAGACTTGTAACTCGAAGGGTTGCTGGTTCGTTCCCGTCCAGTGGACCATGGCTGAAGTGTCCTCGCTTTGGATAAAAGTGTCTGTTAAATGCATAAATATATATATAGATATAGATATATTAATTTACACCATCTTTCTTCCATGAAGTGTAGTACACCATCGTTCCACTTTGAAGAGTAATAGACCATATCATGTCTGTTTCTCTACCAGGAAAGATTGCAAAGGTCACAGGAGCTGTTGTCTGTGGGTGAGAATCAGCTTGTTTTCTATTTTGATTCTTTTCTGTTTTTAAGCTGACATTAGTCTTAACATTAGTCCTGTGTGATCTGATGTTAGTCCTGGGCAATCTACTGTGAGTCCTGTGTGGTCTTGCCCCATGTGATCTGATGTTAGTCCAGTGTGATCTAACGTTAGTCATGTTTGAATGCTAGGAGAGTGTAGTTACTCGGAAAGGAAAAAAAAATGTTCATTTGCCACAAAAATAGTTCATTTGCCACAAATACGGTGCTTTGGACACCACAATGTATTAAATGTCACAGCTGCAGATCTCTTTTGGAAGGGAAGACTACCTAAAACCCCTTTGACCTTCTCACTGTTCCTATGATGTCTTGATGTCTGCAGAGGCTGCATTTTTATCACCTATGAAATGGTCTCCCTGAACAAAGCCTTGACCATCGACACTCAGGCCATCTTGCAAGAAAAGCACAAGACATACAGCTAACTCAACTCAACGCCCCTGGCCGAGTCCAAACCATTGCCACAGGTACTGGGTCTGATTCGCTCTGCCAGCGCTACACTTGTAGACTAGCTGCTAGGAACATAAGCCTAAGCTAGTTGGCTTAGCCGCTAGGGACATAAGCCTAAGCTAGTGGACTAGCCACTAGCAACATAAGCCTAAGCTAGTGGACTAGCCGCTAGGAACATAAGCCTAAGCTTGTGGACTAGCCGCTAGGAACATAAGCCTAAGGTAGTGGACTAGCCGCTAGGAACATAAGCCTAAGCTAATGGACTAGCCGCTAGGAACATAAGCCTAAGCTAATGGACTAGCCGCTAGGAACATAAGCCTAAGCTAGTGGACAAGCCGCTAGAAATACAAGCCTAATATAGTGGACTAGTAGCTAGGAATATAAGCCTAAACTGGTGGGCTAGCAGCTAGGAACACAAACCTAAACTAGTGGACTAGTAGCTAGGAATATAAGCCTAAACTGGTGGGCTAGCAGCTAGGAACACAAGCCTAAACTGGTGGGCTAGTAGCTAGGAACACAAGCCTAAACTGGTGGGCTAGTAGCTAGTAACACGGGCCTAAGCTAGTATGGACACAGGTCTAAACTAGTATGAAAATAGGCCTAAACTGTTATGTTACTTTTATGTCACTCATCTCTGTCTGCTGTTACCTGTGTGTTTTAGGGCTGACCCACCGAGCCCAGAGGGAGCTGCACAAGGCTGCCAGGCGCTTCCTGGAGATCTCCTCCAAGATCCTCCTGCGGCCATTGGATGGTGAGCACACCCCTTTCTTTCGTCCAACTGTACGAGATCGCTAGACTCGCTAGAACTTCAGTCCGGAGGTCTGAGATACACATTGATATTGACATGTTTGTATTTAGCAGGCATTTTAATCCAATGCCATTTACATAATGACAATAAGCTACATTGCCTGGAACAGAATCTGCACTGGAAATGTACTTGCACTAACACTTGCACGAGGGTTACCATAGCATCCTCCTGCACGTTCCACACTACTTCCACACCAAACAACACAAAACCCTAAATGGCAAAATGACAAAATAGCATTTATTCTCTGTATCTGTATGTATGTTCATGTGTATGCCGTGTTATGGAAGCTTAATGATACCAGATTTTCCCACAGGGGAATAAAAGTATTTATTTATCTATCTATCTATAATATTGTTATTTGAAACACACTGAGATGCTTTTGTTAGAACAAAAATCCGGTCATATTTACATTTACATTTATGCATTTAGCAGACACTTTTATCCAAAGTGACTTACAAAAAAGAGGATAACATTCAAGCTACAACACAATGAAAGAAACATATTGCTTATTGCTAACATAAAAACTGCACTATTTTAAGTAGAATAAAATGAATGAGTGAATAGAATGAGTGTAATAAAATGCAGTATAGAAGAGAGATTAAGTATAAGAGGTTAAGTGCATTCTCAAAATTCAAGCCAGGAGATATTCTTGGAAGAGCTGGGTCTTCAAGAGTTTCTTGAAGGTGGAGAGGGTGTCTCATGATCTGGTAGCACTAAACTTCAACACTAAGCTCTCCAAATAATGACGATAGAAAAAGAAATGGACAAAAATATTTCTAAGATAGACCAAGTAATGCTTCTGTTAGCATGTGCACCGAGATAGCTACAGCAATAGCGATTTATTATTACAGAGCTAACAATAGGCCCTGTAACGATGAGTCAGGTTTAGGGCCTGTAACGATGAGTCAGGTTTAGGGCCTGTAACGATGAGTCAGGTTTAGGGCCTGTAACGATGAGTCAGGTTTAGGGCCTGTAACGATGAGTCAGGTTTAGGGCCTGTAACGATGAGTCAAGCTTAGGGCCTGTAATGATGGTGTGTCTTCATTGTCTCTGCACTCTGCAGTGGAACGTCTGAGACGAACAGGTTTGACATTCATGAGTCTAACCCCAACCCAAACCCTAACATGAGTCTAACCCCAACCCAAACCCAAACATGAGTCTAACCCCAACCCCAACCCTAACATGAGTCTAACCCCAACCCTAACATTCCAGATAGCAAAGAATAATTGAAACAATGTTTAATCAACATTATTTCTCAACATTACTTCATTGATTCAACATTAAAGAGCTGACATTGGTCCAACATCATTTTGCACCCTCCATTAATATTGAAACAATATTGAAATCTCAACCAAAATCCACCATTTTAACCAATTTCAATTGACTTTCAATACAATTTCAACCATTTTAATAGACTTTGAATGCTATTTCAACCAATTTTATATTCCACCAAAATGCCTTTTAATATTGCAAAGTAATAATAAAATAATATCCTGCTTAATCTACAGCCAGGATAAATGTTATAAAACTACAATTATACCTAATGTGGGCTACATTTAAGACTCTAAAGGGCGCTAAAAGATACTTTTCCAATAAAGTCCTGCTCCTCTACAAATCACACTTACACTATCCCAATAACTTTCTGATCTCCTTGCACCGACAGTCTCCTGTGGTCCTCTGATTAGGACCCTTTGGCCTCAGACCCTTTGGGCAGAACTTCCATGTTGTTGCCCTCCGTGGAACGAGAGACCCCTCTGGATTAACCTAGGGTTAGGGTTAGGGTTAGGGTTAACCCTCTGTATCTGTTATTACTTTAAAGCAAGGCCTTTAGACTCTAAACCCCTCCCTCTAAACTCAGTCATGCACACTATATATATATAAATATAAAGCCACTTGATTGTTGTTATTATTGTGCATTTCAAAAGAATCTGATTTTGATAGAGAGATGGAACTTTCATCTTATACCATAGACATGCATTTCTTGTGCCAAAGTATAAAACAGAATTTTTGCATTATGCATTCACTTTTATGCAAAGCGACTTACAAAAGATGATAACATTCCAGCTACAACACAATGAAAGAGTGCATACTGCTAACTGCACTACATGAAGTGCAATAGTGTAATAAAAGTGCCGTATAAAAGTGCATTCTCAAAATTCAAGCCAGGAGATATTCTTGGAAGAGCTGGGTCTTCAAGGGTTTCTTGAAGGTGGGGAGGGTATCTGTTGATCTGGTAGCACTTGGAAGGTCATTCCAACCTGATTTTGGGGGTTTTTCCCAGTTTGACTTTTCACCTGAAGTCACTGTTCCCCTTAAAGTTGCGTTGTGTGTTTTCCTCCCAGCAGAATAGAAGACTGGATGTCTCAGTTACGTTGGATCAGGATCAGTGATTTATTATAAGATTAATTAAATGAGCTACAATTATTGATTGGATGGAATAGTTGATGAAATAAAAAGCTAAAGTAACAAAGTGAAGACTAAAGACTATCAAACTAAGTCACGCTTCTGTCTCGTCCGCGAGGTTCAGACAGGATGGCTAAGATATTACAGCATAGCTCGTCTGGATCCTTCTCATCAGTTAAAAGGAAAATGGGCTCTACATATACTTGAAAGTCTAATCCTAAACAAAATTTCTAATCTGGGCGGAATTCCATACAAGTACATAGCTCAGGGACACACTCAAGGATTTAGATTCAGGCAAACAACACATAGCCTAAACAGGAACATTCCTGCACATACCGAGGCCTGGCTCCTGACAAGTATCGTCACATGACCACTGGTCAAGGCTATATCTAAGGTCTTCACCGTGTCACACCAGTTGTTGACTAAACATTCTGTACAGACTTGGCTGGACAGATCATTTGAAGCAGCACACAGATGAAGATTATTCATTTGACAGTTAGAAAGGAGTAGCAAGAAATCATATAAAATTACATAAAATTCTAACACACCAGCGTGGAGCAACACATGAGACACATAAGCACTCTAACATTAGCATCTAGCTAATGTTAGAGCATCTAGCATTAAATAAGTAGAAAAACATTCCTAAACACTGATTCGGTGTTTATCAACCATGGAGATTTCAATGTCAACCATAATGATGGTTTTGATGAAAAATCAACATTGTATCAGTATCATCTTGCTATCTGGGTTGAGTCTAACCCCAGCCTTAATCCTAACATGAGTCTAACACCCAACCCCAATCCTAACATGTACTGAGGGACAGCACCAGTCGGAGAACCAAACTAAACCTGGTGCCCTAGCAACTAAAATAGCCAAATGTGTTGTAGTAACAGCAAAAGTAGTTAGCATGGCAGTCAAATGTGTTTAAGTAGCAGCTAAAATAGTTGCCATGGCAGCCAAATGTGTTGCGGTAACAGCTAAAGTAGTTAGCTTAGCAGTCAAATGTGTTGCGGTAACAGCTAAAGTAGTTAGCTTAGCAGTCAAATGTGTTGAGGTAGCAGCTAAAATAGTTGCCTTAGCAG